>JACCIV010022804.1:1225963-1246528 GCA_015832515.1 Boechera retrofracta | reverse complement strand
GGAATTAGAACTTAGGTGTTTTTCCGCCCAGAAGGTGTTTGATAAAATGCTTGAATGAACTGATGTTAGAGATTTGCATACCTAGCCTAAGGGATTAGTTGTCTAGGGTGTTTATCGACAATATTGAACTGAATCGTATTGCCTGCTAGGGTAGATTTCGCCAAGGGATTGGGTCTGGAACTGGTCTAGTTTGAGGTTATTTACCACGGGAGTGGACTTAACTGGTTTTGATGTTTGATGTCTAGGGAATAGCTTGATTGAGTTTTGTTAAACCACTTGAACAGGCTAAGAGGACACACTGAGTCGATTACCCCCATCCTTAGGAACTTCTCTTGCATTGTTGAATTTGCTGCTAGTCCTATACGCTGCTCTTTACCCCCATATGCTATTTCTGTTATTGCTTGGTTTCTGCTAGTTCTTGTTAGTCCTATACGGTACCTGTTTTAGTGTCCATACTCAGTTTTTGTCTAGGTTGCTAGACCCCAATACGCTATTTGCTTGGCTTGACTTGAATTGCTTGATCGCATCCTTTTTGGTTAATATCTTCACCCTTATGGATTGACACCTTACTACTACAACGAAAACTCTGTCTAGTAAGGAATTGACCTATATCATTACCCGAACATGAAGTAATAAGATTCTCGCATATCTTTTCCTACGGAAGTAGCAGTTTAAGATGCTTGAAGGTTGGGTTTAGTAGAAGTGCTCAATGCTCTTTCATTACTAGTGATTGGTAGACGAAATCTATTTCTAATCAGGTAGTGCGAGAAGTGTCTCTTATCACGGAAGTGGACTAGGCAATACTAGAACTGATGACCGTAGGATATGCTCATTAAATATGTTGTTAGGAATAACCTTGTTTAAAGAGTTGATTAGGAGAGTTCCATTAGATTGAGTCTTTACTATTTGATGTCAATGCCATCCTCCCTAGAGGTCGTTTTTATTTATCTGAATTCTTGTTTTAGTTCATTGCTTTTTATTTGTTAAAACTGAAAAACAAACAAACCTCATTTGATTCAACTTAGATTAGATTGAAACTCGTACTGCTAGTGTGTTAAACTTTCCTCCCTGTGGATTCGATCCCTTTGTGCTACAACGTACATTCGGTATTTGCATAGACTCGAAATTGAACAAATCTCCAACTATCAGGAAGTTTTTAGGGTTTTTGGAAGTTTTCACTTATGGTATCACTTTTTAATTATTTCTAAACTATAAATACTCTAGACCTAATCTCATTGAGAGGGGAGCCAACTTGGAGAGCCATCCTTAGGGACAAAACCCTGAAGATCTCTAGAGAAAAACTCCATCTCTATCTTTTGTTCTTTTTGTTTTTCTGAATGTTCTTAAGTGTTATTAGCATGTTTATGCTTGATGTTTGAGACTTCTTTATCGTATCTATCTAAGTTTTTATCTATGTTTATGCACTTTGTTTATTTTATGCTTTCTAGAATGAGTAGCGAGTAGATCTATAGATCTCAAAGGAGGATGGTAGACTAGGATGATTTAGACTTAGGTTAATGGAACTCAGTGCTAGAACTTGATATTATCCTTGCTTGTTACTGAAGGTCGAATTGGATTACACCTAGATAAAGTGGGTCTAAGACTTAAGGTGTTTATCACCTGAGAGGAGTAGGTAAATTACCGGAACATGAAGTAATCAGATTCTTGTTAATCTTTTACTACGAGAGTAGACTAGGTACTTGAAGGTTGGGTTTCGTAGTGATAGGAGGGTCTATTGTCACGAGAGTGAATTAGGCTAGAAAAGAACTTATGACCGTAGGATAAGCTTATTAAGTAAGTTGTTGTCTTGCACCTAGTAAGTGAATCGATAGTCTTGTTTAATAAGATGATTAGGAGAGTTCCATTAGCTCAAGTCTTTACTATTTGATGTCACCACCATCCTCCCTAGAGATTGCTTTATTTATTTGAATACTCATATCTTGTTTTATCGCTATTGTTTATTTCTTTATAAAAACCAAAAACAAACAACCAACTCTTGATGCAACGTAGATTAAATTGAAACTCGTATTGCTAGTGTGTTAGACCGTCCTCCCTGTGGATTCGATCCCTTTGTACTACAACGTGCATTGGGTATTTTCATAGACCCGAGGTTTCTCGAGAGAGAAATCTCCAACTATCAGCGCTCTAAGGTTGAGAAAAGGGATAGGCCTCGCTGCAAAGAGGATGAACTCCTTGACGAGGGATGTGGATTCGAATGGTCACACAAAGATTGCGGAAGGCCTTTGATTCACCACTTTGAATTTGATAGATATTACACACGAAAGAATCCAAAAGATTTTGCTGGATATTACACACCAACAAGATGATCTAACTTGAAAAGTGATACACCCTTGATCGTCACTTAGAAGTAAGGAGAGATGGATGAACGATGAGTGATGGATATGCTTTGCTGGAAGCACAGTGGTCGAACGAATGGTGCCACAAAGGATTGCGGAAGATCTTTTGATAAACCAACTGATCTTTCTTTGGATATGACACACCAAAGGAAGAACAGGATTTCTTGTGGATATTACACACCAGCAAGAGATGAGACTAAGCTTAAGAAGTTTTGATAAAAAGATAGTCTGAATTATTTAGAAGCATACTACAAGGTTTTAAAGAGAAAAGGAGCATTTGAATACAATAAAGGCTGTCTTGGAAACATAATGCATGAGAATTGAAAATACAAAGCAATAATGATAACATTTGAATTTTGACTTGTCCTCCTCTCCCAAAAATGTGAATGAAGTTGTAGATGGGCTTTGAGCTTCTATTTGGGCTGAATGTTAATCCAAATGGGCTAAAAGATTTAAACAAATGGACATGCAAGTGATCATCTTATGTCTCATTAAAAACCTTGAGAGAAAAACCCATTTTGGGACAAAAACTCATCAAGGGAAAAAGAGTACTAAAATAAACACTTTTCCCATTCATTTAAATCAGTTAGCTTGGATCAACATTAGCGTACCTTCGTTCTTGGTGTTCAAGTCACAAGGAGTCTTCAATCTTGTCATCGAACCTTTAGAAACGTCCAAATCTTCTTCCATTGCTCCATCTTCGAGCTGCTCCTTCTCTTTAAACTCCTCAAGCTCCTCGGGTTCCACTTGTTCGATAGCTCCATTATCCGAGCTGGCCAGGATCACATCATCCTCATCCACTTGAAAAAGATTTGACCTCAAATCTGTTTCCCCAGCAATAAAAGGAAGAAGAGAATAAGCAACTTTGAACATGGACATTCTTTTATACTTACCTCGGAGATAGGTGGTCTCCGGTGATCTTCTCATTGATCATGAATGGACCATCAGTCTTTGGTGTAGGGTTGGTTTTCCTTTTAACTGAAGCTTCTTCTCCAACCTCAAATATCATTCTGAAATAAGCAAGAGGTTTTTGATCATGCATCACAATGGTTCGAATTTCAATCCTCGCAAAGTCAGTGGATGAGAGAATTTCTAAATCCGGTGGCTCCTCTTTTGTATCTGCAATGTTTTCAACACTTTTGGCAAAGAACAAGTGCGTTAAAACAGTCATGGAATAAAGATAAACAGGTAAATATGTTTTAGCCGGAATAAAAGTATGACCCAAATTTTTCTTAATGATTTTTAAATATAAAAATCTCATGTTCATAGTCCTTAAATCATGAGAAACAAACTGACAAAAATTACTAACCTGAATATGATCAATATGTTTGGTGTTAGTAATCATCTCGGTACACGGAAGTGGTGTTTGATCAGGAGGCTCTTCTTGCATCAAGGCACTGTTGGTGAAAATTCCATCTTTTTCAGAGTTAAGTTTACACCATGAGAGCTCTCCTGGTCGCCATTGATAAGCTTGGAATGACCCAATTGTAAGAGGAGTAGTTATGAACCCTGTCCGACCGAAGCCCCAGTAAACGGCGGATAATTGCAAAAAACAAAATTTTTTTGAGGCCGACTCGTTATTAAATCCAAAACAAAATTTGCTCCTCGTTCAATTCTTTCGAAGTCATTGGGTCCCTTTCAAGAAACTCAGCAAACTCTTGAAATACAGGAGAAGAATTAGCAGTATGTGAGTGCGGAAGCAGAGTGGAGGTATCTAATGAATCTTGGGGGATTTCTACGAGCTAAAACAATATAATATGTCGATGTCTTTAGTAAACCAAAGTTCTCGTTTAATAGCTATTTTGCTTCAATTTGTTCCGGGGCATTGAGGAATATCCAGAAAGGTATTTAGGGAATCGGTCTCTTATTCAATGGTCACCGCTAACCGCTTTTGGGTGAGAGATCCTTTTTAAACTCAACAAAGAATACGTGAAGTGAAGTGAGCCGAATCTCGTGTTGGACAGTCCTTGGACGTCCTAGATAATCTCCTGGTCTCCAAATATGGTTTTGAGATCCATCACAGATGAGTGGTGGTCCTTTGGAGTTACTCTCTGGAAACTCATCCTTATAATCCTGCAAATGACGATTGATCTCACTCTGTAGTACCGGTGCATGGTTAGTCAAGCTCGTAAGAGCGTCATTAAAAACAATCAAACCAAATGACTGTTCTAAAAATAAATGTTGTTTAACTGCACCAGCCTTCTCAAAGAGATTGGATTGTCTGCCTATGTGTTTCTGGTGCTTATGATTGGTTTTCTCCGGTGATGGTATAGTTTGAATGTCCGCTTCAAGCTCTCCCCATTGATAAGATCTGACCCCTAAAATTGTACATTCTGCTCCAAGAGAAAATGGGTTAGCTTTCATTCGCTTTTGAGAGTCTAGATAGTTACCTTGAGATTTTATTGGTTGTGGTGTTTCTGGTGGATTCTCCTTGATCTCCATATTGCATTCAACTCTAGGTAATTGATTCAGGACAAAACCTTCTTCATCTTGAGTGATTTCTTTTTCTGGAACCTTTTGTTCAGTGACTGCCTTTGGTTGAGAGATTGACTTAGCCTCCATTTTCTCATTTTTAAAATACTTGATTGACTCCTCATGAACATTTGGCTACATCTTAGCCTCCACGAGTGTTGAGGTTTTCTTTTCGTTTGAGGTTATGGCTGGCTTCTTTCCTTGAACTGTTAGCCCTTGGATGGTGGCATTGGTTTGTGGAGCGCGTTTTAGAGCTTGCGGAGCATACTTTTTCCTTAGCAGTTTCTTAAGATCTCTCCACGAAGTGATAAGTGGCTCCTTGTAATACCATCGCTCATCAACTTCTTGACACCACCATTTGTAAGCGTCTCCAGTGAGTTGGCTAAGCGCATAAGCTAGGCTATGCTCTCTTGGAATGTGATTGTAGTAAAACCAATCATCCATGCTTTCCTCCCACTCTAGGTAGTCTCTTTTGCCAGAAAATCTGTTAGAGAGACAGATTTTCTGTGGGTTGCTCCGTGTTGATTTCAATGTGTCGTCTGGTGGCTTGGGTTTAAGATCTTGTTCCTTCCTTTTCTAGGCTCTTTTTTAATCTTGAAGAAAGGTATCTATTTTGCTGTCCATCATTTGCCCCATCTTTGCAGTGATTGCTTCGATCAGAAGTTTGTTGTTTTGTTGATGACTGGTTTCTTCTTCTATATCATCCATTGCAACCTGAGATACAAGGCAAACAACACCAGTAACAAGTTCCTTTGGAAGATTGATGCAACCCGATCGAAACAACACACGATTTTCTTCACAAACACGCCAACAGATCAGATCAGACAGTCAAGCACTTAAAATTCGATAACAATTTCAAATCTTAATCAAATATTCCGATTTCAATTTTAGAGAATAGCTAACTCACCCTAGTAACAGGATTAATCAACAAACCTCAAAAAAAATCACGAACGATTTTATAAAATTCACGTAATACTAAAGACGAACAGACAATTTCACGATTTCACAGAAACAGATAGCAGTGCATTCAAAATTCAATTCGGCTCAAAAAATTCTGATTCCAATTTTAAAATTCATTTAACTCACTCTAGCAATAGAATCAATCAACAAAACTTCAAAATAGGTCACAGGCGATTTTATAAAATTTGAGCAAAACCGGAGACGAAAAGTCAATTTCCAAAAACTGGAACGAAAATCACTTAACTTCTGAAACTGGCTCTGATACCACTTGATATGCCCTTGATCGTCCGAGCAGAAGTAAGTATGAGGGATAGGCTTTGCTACGAGCAAAGTGATAGATCGATGGTGCCACAAAGGAGTGCGGAAGTTCCCTTGATAAACCGGTTGTGATCGAAGTAGATATGACACACTACTCGGATCGATTTATTGGATATTACACACCAACGTGAACAAGTTTTAGAGAGAGATTTTTGATTCATAAACAAGTTGGCTTAGAAGTAATGGATGGATGGATGAACGTGGGTTGATACACCCCTGATCGTCGCTTAGAAGTAATAGATGGATGGATGAACGTGGGTGAAGATGAATGAACGTTGGATAGGCTTTGCTAAGAGCAAAGTAGTGAAACGAAGGCGCCACAAAGGATTGCGAAAGATCCTTTGATAAACCGATTTGATCTAATTGGATATACGCACCAAAGAGATCGATTTTGCTGGATATTACACACCAGCAAGAGATGAGACTAAGCTTAAGAAGTTTTTGATAAAAAGATAGTCTGAATTATTTAGAAGCATACTACAAGGTGTTAAAGAGAAAAAGAGCCTTTGAATACAATAAAGGCTGCCTTGGAAACATAATGCATGAGAATTGAAAATACAAAGCAATAATGATAACATTTGAATTTTGACTTGTCCTCCTCTCCCAAAAACGTTAATGAAGTTGTAGATGGGCTTTGAGCTTCTATTTGGGCTGAATGTTAATCCAAATGGGCTAAAAGATTTAAACAAATGGACATGCAAGTGATCATCTTATGCCTCATTAAAAACCTTGAGAGAAAACCCATTTTGGGACAAAAAATCATCAAGGGAAAAAGAGTACTAAGATAAACACTTTTTCCTTTCATTTAAATCAGTTAGCTTGGATCAACATTAGCGTACCTTTGTTCTTGGTGTTCAAGTCACAAGGAGTCTTCAATCTTGTCATCGGACCTTTTGAAACGTCTAAATCTTCTTCCATTGCTCCATCTTTGAGCTGCTCCTTCTCTTTAAGCTCCTGAAGCTCCTCGGGTTCCACTTGTTCGATAGCTCCGCTGGCCAGGATCACATCAAAAAGGTTTATGATAAAAAGATAGATGAGTTCAACAGCCATGAAACACGAAAATATAAAGAAAAGAAGAGAGAAGTCTTGGACAAACTCCCAAGACTGTCTCGAAAACAAGCAGAAATTAAAACAGAAGTTTGAATTCGAAATCCTTAGTTTGAATGAGAAGTGGTAGACTTGGGCTAGGCTTTTCAGCAAATGGATGATGTGGAAGTGATCCACATGCCTCATTAAAAACCTTCCTTTGGATAAAAACCCCCTTGGGCAAAACCAAAGGTAAGGGAAAAAGAGTACACATGAACCACTTGTCCATTTACTGAACTTCTTGGGCTTGGATGAGGACGAGCATAGCTCGCTTAGCTTCTGAATGAGGTGTGGCCTAAATGTCCTTGAGCAATCCTCCAACGGCTTCCCTAAGCTTCTTGCTCCTTGCTCTGGTCATGGGACCAATTGGTGCGATCAGGTCCTTAGCGGCTCCATGCTCCTCAGGTTCAAGCTTGTTTCCTTCTGGTTCAAGCTCTGGTTCATTCTCCATTACTTTGATGGTGTCTAGGATCATATCATCCCCTCCCTCTTGAAAAGGATTTGACCTCAAATCCGATTCATCTGCAATAAAAGGGATAAGATCATAAATATTGAAACTAGAACTAACGTTATACTTACCTTGGAGATCAAGCTGATAGGCGTTGTCATTGATTCTCCTTGTTATCATAAAAGGTCCGTAAATTCTTGGCATGAGTTTGGACTTCCTTTCGACCGGAAACCTTTCTTTTCTCAAGTGTACCCAAACTTGATCACCAACTTCGAATACCACCTTCTTTCTGTTTTTGTTGGCAGTTTTGATGTAACTTTTTGTTTTCTCTTCCATGTTTCTCCGAGCATCCTCATGGATTTGCTGTACGAACTCAGCCTTTTTCATTCCGTCAATAATATGTCTTTAACTCAAAGGCAAAGGAATCAAATCCAACGGAGATATAGGATTAAACCCATAAACGATTTGAAAAGGAGAATACTTAGAAGCAGAATGCACAGCATGATTATATGCAAATTCTACATGTGGTAGATATTCCTCCCACGTTCTCAAGTTCTTTTTGACTAATGCACGCAACAGAGTTCCTAAGGTCCTGTTCACGACTTCAGTTTGACCATCTGTTTTAGGATGACATGTAGTAGAAAATAGAAGTCTAGTTCCCAACTTAGACCACAAGATTTTCCAGAAATAGCTAAGGAACTTAGTATCCCTATCAGATACTATAGTTCTAGGCACTCCATGCAAGCGCACTATTTCCTTAAAGAACAAGTTGGCTAAATGCAAAGCATCATCAGTTTTGTTACAAGCAATGTAATGTGACATTTCCGAAAACCTGTCAACAACCACAAAAATCGAGGCTTTACCAGTCCTAGTTCTAGGCAAACCAAGTACAAAGTCATAGAAATGTCAGTCCATGGATGCATAGGAATGGGTAAAGGAATATACAAACCGTGGGGTTGAACCTTTGATTTAGCATGCTTGCAAGTGGCACATCTGCCACAGATTCGTTCGACATCTCGCCTCATGTGTGGCCAGTAAAAATGGTCTCTGATGACCTCCATGGTCTTAGCGATGCCAAAATGGCCCATCAAACCACCACCATGAGCTTCTCTTACAAACAAATCTCGTAGAGAACAGTTAGGAACGCATAAACGATTTTCATAAAAGAGAAATCCTTCTTGCCTGTAATAATGACTTGCAGCTAGCTTTTCACAAGATTTATAGATTTCTTGAAAATCAGGGTCAGTTTCATATAATTCTTTAATTTGATCAAACCCCAAGAGCTTAGCGTCTAAAATAGAGAGTAGAGTATACCTCCTGGACAAGGCGTCAGCCACTACATTTTCCTTACCTTGTTTGTATTTGATGACATAAGGAAATGTTTCAATAAACTCAACCCACCTCGCGTGTCTCTTATTGAGTTTCTGTTGCCCCTTTAAATGTTTGAGTGATTCATGATCCGTGTGAATGACAAACTCCTTAGGCTACAAGTAATGTTGCCACGTTTGGAGAGCCCTTACGAGCGCATATACTTCTTTGTCTTACGTTGGGTAGTTCAGAATAGCTCCTCCAAGTTTCTTACCGAAGTGGGCGATGGGTTTCTTATCTTGCATGAGTACAGCTCCAAGGCCTATACCTGAAGCATCACATTCAATTTCAAAGGTCTTAAGGAAATCAGGTAACATTAGAAGAGGTGCGTTAGTAAGTTTTTCTTTAAGCACAAAGAAAGCCTCCTCTTGCGATTTTTCCCATCTGAATCCTACGTCCTTCTTGATAACCTCTTTGAGCGATGAAGCTATGGTACTGAAGTCCTTAACGAATTGTCTATTGAACCCTGCAAGGCCGTGAAAACTCCTTACTTCACCTACGGTCTTTGGTGTTGGCCAGTTTTTGAATGCCTTTATCTTTTCTTCGTCAACCTTAACACCATATGCACTTACAACAAAGCCTAAAAAGACAAGGTTATCTGTACAAATCGTGCATTTTCTTAAAGTTGGCAAACAGCTTTTCATGTCTAAGAACTCTCAAGACTGAATCGAGATGCTAAATATGTTCTTCCAAGTTTTTGTTGTAGATTAGAATGTCATCAAAGTATACTACAACAAAATGTCCAATGAATTCCCTAAGAACATGATTCATGGTTTTTACCCATTTTTAGCCATGATATAAGTTGTTTTATCGAGTCTTTCTAGTGTTTTTTGTATCGTTCTGGAGTCTTTTCAGGTCTTAGCACGTTTGGGACGAAATTAGAGATTTTGGAACCATTTGGAGCCTTTTGGAGCAAACCGAAAAAAGTACCCATTTTGAAGCCTGAATATCGATCGACACCATCCTGGTATCGATCGATACCGACGTAACTGACGCGGAGATAGAGAGATATCCAAGGAAGAGAATTCTTACCATAAGAAGCCCAATACTTTTCCTTATTTACAAAGAGACCCAGCTCGTGTTTTTAGACCTATTTAAGCAAACTTTTAGTCATTAGGTTGGGGGGGGGCGGCAGACTTTACTTTGAACTTTGATTCTTGAACCACCACTGAGACTTGAAAGCTTTTGTGAGGGAGACGGATCCAAGACTTGGTTCATCATAGAAAAGATCCGGAACCCTTGTTTTTATTCTTTTGTTATATTTAATTTCATGATCTATTCAGTTATGTCTTGTTTTTCATCAATCATGTCTGAGTAGTCTTATTTTAGGTTCAGGGTTTTCTCATATGGATTTCTCTGATTTATGATGATTGATTTGTTAGGGTTCATAACCTGAGTAGTTCTTCACCACAGGTTGTTCTCAAAGCTATTTCTAATCTGATCACCTAGAACATAGAGCTTAGATTAATCGATTAGGCACGACAGTGCAATTGAGTAATCTGATAAAACCTAGGGTGAGCAATTTGATTATCTGCAAAGAGATTTGGTTTAATCGAATTGTGAACATATCAAACTTGAATTAATTGTTGGTTTAATGTGTAGGATTTGCAAAGAGATTTGGAATTCTAGATTTTAGATTTAGTTAGTTTTCGCAACGACAGTTGGTTAACTATATTTTCGTGTTTGAATTCAAGAACGGCACTTAATTGAATTGAACTTTAACTGATTAATTGTTATTTATCATTGATTTCCTGAGAATTTTCCTGAGCCTAGTTTTCTTCCATATTAATCGACCTAAGTTTAATTCAATCATTTTTTTTCTCATGAATTATTGTTTGCTTAGCACAATCTTCATCTTTTATCTACCGCGTGAGTTTTCTTGAGTTCTCGTGTTCGATCCCTAACTTTACTGCAGCAACTGCTTTACTATCATTATAGGGTATTAATTTGAGCATATCAAATTTGGCGCCGTTGCCGGGGACTCTAAAAATTCACCATTAGAATTTTAGTTGTCGATTTTTTCTAAATTCGTCGTTAGTATCGGTCGATACTCCATTGGTATCGATCGACACTGAACGTCCGTTTTTGAATTTCGGTTACTTATTTTCTCGTCTTTTGATTTTCAGGTGTATGCATCAGCGTGCTACCAGGAGAAAGAAGGACACACCACTGATCAATCTCTCCAACACAGAGCTAGCAGAGCTTGAACGCACAAATCGGACAACGAAGAGGACTACAGTTGAGATGGATCTTCCACATGGTTTGGTGCATGATGAGGAAGGTGGACGTCAACCTCACGCCGAGGCTGAACGGACGCTTGGCGAGTACAACCGACCGGATCAATTCTATGCAAATCGTGCAGCAATCCGTATTCCGACTTTCCAAAGGAATGACTTTGAGCTGAAGCCTGCTTACTTCGCTCTTGTTGGACAGCACCCCTTCACCGGTCTCTCTCATGAGCACCCTATGGATCACATCGAGAAATTCGAGGACTTGGTCACCAGTATGAAGTACAATGGAGTACCACATGAATACCTCTTTTGTAAGCTCTTTCCATACTCTCTTGGTGGAGAGGCAGCTTACTCGCTGAAGCAGCTACTTCCCGGATCTCTCGCTACTTGGAACGAGACCAAAAACGCATTCCTGAACAATTTCTATGACGATGCGAGATCGGAGGAGCTCAGGAACAAGATCTCTCAATTTTCTCAGGGTCCAACAGAAGCACTCAAGGCTGCTTGGTTGCGATTCAGATCCTACCAGAGAGACTGTCCGCATCACGGTTTCAGTCAAGTTTAGCTGCTCGGGATCTTTTACAGAGGGATTGATTGGCGGTATCAGATGGCACTGGATTCTGCAAGCAACGGGAACTTCAACACTAGGATTCCAACCGATGCTGTGAAGCTGATTGAGAACTTGGCGTCTAGCGATAGCACCAAGAATGCTGATTTCGAGCGAAAACGGCTCGCTAGTGATGCTGACGGTTCGCAGATTGCTGAGGTTCAGGCGAAGCTGGACACGATGCACAACCTCTTAGTGGGAAAAACGAAGAAGGCTGTACATTTTGCTGAGGAAGTAGGGAACATTGAAGATGAGGCAGAGGATGTTAACTACATTGGTGGTTCTGGTTTTCAGGGTCAGCGATTTGGTTACAACAACAACCGAAGCTTCAACAACAATCAGCAAGGTGGTTACAAGTCTGGAGGTAACCAATCTGGTTTTGGTGCCACTTAATTCGCCCAAAAACCACTTCAAGGCGGTGATTTTACTCGCCAATACGGTAATTCAGCTTACCAACCGCATTTTTCGAGGTCTACAGAGAGTAAGACGGAGATCCTCTTGGAACAAATTCTGCAGGGACAAGAAAAGATGACTGGAGAATTTAATGGGAAGCTGGACAACCTGTATACGGACCTGAATGGCAAGATTGAGGCATTGAATCTGTCGCAAAAAAAGCTCGAGACTCAAATTGCTCAGACCGCAGCTGCTGTGAGAAGAAAAGAAGGGTTTCTTCCGGGAAAGACTGAAGCTCCAAGAGCTCACATCAACGCCATAAGTCTAAGAAGTGGAAAAGTGGTAAATTCAGGAGTTAATCAGACTCCAATAGCTGAAAATCCCGTAGATCTTGCTGGAGATGACGAGTGGGATGATGAAAATCCCAGGGTATCGATCGACACTTCCCCAGTATCGATCGATACCGAGACAGTGCCCAAGGAGAACGTTGAACCTGTCAAAGAAAGGGTCTACAAGCCGAAGTTGCCCTATCCTATTACTCCCAAGCTGACCAAAAAGGAATGGGAGGATGCTAGATGCAAGGTGATGTTGGACAAGTTGGTAGTTGAACTCCCTTTTGTTGATGCTATCAAGACTTCTCCCGCATTCAGAAGATACGTGAAGCGGATGGTATCCAGCAACGTCAACCTCAGTGAAGGTGTCATGATGCTTTCAGCCGAGTGCAGCGGTATTCTCACCAACAAGATATCTAAGAAACTTTCAGATCCAGGTAGTTTTGTGTTGGATTGCACTATTTTCACAGAGCGTTTTGCACGATCCCTCTGCGATATTGGATCAAGTGTAAATCTCATGCCACACTCCGTTGCCAAGAGAATGGGGATAAGTGATTACCAGCCTACAAGGATCTCATTGATCCTTGCTGATCGTTCAGTACGTTTGCCAGAAGGACTTCTCGAAGATGTGCCTGTCAAGATTGGAAATTGCTTGATTCCAACTGATTTCATCGTGTTGGAGTACGATGCCGAGCCTAAGGATCCTCTTATCCTAGGCAGACCATTCCTTGCTACTGCTGGTGCTCTGATAGACTGCAAGAATGGACAGATTACTCTGAACGTAGGTGATTTGGTAATGTCTCTCAGCATGGAGAGAATCATGAAACGACCAACCATCGACGAACAAACCTTCTACGTCGATACACTCAGTGACAGTGACATTGCGGAGGAGTATTTCCTGGAGAAACATCCTGAAGATCCGCTAGAACGAGCATTGGTTTGTACTGAAGGTTTAGAATTGGCTTTAGATGATGATGCCACTGGTTATGTCAGAATCCTCGACAATGCAGATCCAGTATCGATCGATACCAATGGGAGTATCGATCGACACCACGTGTACGCAGTGAAGAACTTTGGCGAGATTCCTAAACAAGTCAGTATAACCGGGGATTGGAGCGAGGAAAAAGCTCCAAAGATCGAACTCAAACCACTTCCAGCCGAGCTAAGGTACGTCTTTATTGGCCCTAACTCAACATATCCTGTTATCGTCAATTCTTCTTTGAACAATGCGGAGGTCACTTTACTGCTGAGCAAGCTGCGCAAGTATCGCAAAGCTCTCGGCTATTCTCTTGATGAGAATTCAGGTATCTCTCCCGACCTATGCATGCACAGGATTTACTTGGAGGATGAGTCAAAGTCATCGGTTGAGTGTCAGAGACGGTTGAACCCGAACCTGAAGGAGGTTGTCAGGAAAGAGGTGATGAAGCTGCTCAAAGCCGGGATCATCTATGCAATCTCAGATAGTTTTTGGGTTAGCCCTGTTCATGTCGTGCCTAAGAAGGGTGGTATCACAGTGGTGAAGAATAAGAAGAACGAGTTGATCCCGACACGGACTATCACTGGTCATAGGATGTGCATCGACTACAAGAAGTTGATTGCTGCTACTCGAAAGGATCATTTTCCTTTACCTTTCATTGACCAGATGTTGGAGCGCTTGGCGAGTCACCCATACTACTGCTTTCTTGATTTTTTATTCAGGCTTTTTCCAGATCCCCATTCACCCAGAGGATCAAGGGAAGACAACTTTTACATGTCCTTATGGCACTTTCGCATACCGCAGAATGCCGTTTGGACTATGTAACGCCCCCGCCACTTTCCAGAGATGCATGATTTCGATCTTCACTGATATGATCGAGGAGTTTATGGAGGTATTCATGGATGATTTCTCTGTTTATGGGTCTTCGTTCAAAGATTGTCTGGACAGCTTATGCAAGGTGCTTCAGCGATGTGAAGAGAAGCATCTAGTTCTTAATTGGGAAAAGTGTCACTTCATGGTGCAAGCTGGGATTGTTTTGGGACACAAGGTTTCAGAGAAAGGGATCGAGGTTGACGAGGCCAAGATTCAGGTCATCTCGAGTTTGCAGCCCCCACGGTCGGTTTCCGAGATCCGAAGCTTCCTGGGTCATGCTGGTTTCTACATGCGATTCATGAAGGATTTCTCCAAAATTGCTCGACCTCTCACTGCCCTTTTGTGTAAGGAGGTGCAATTTGACTTCACTCCTGCTTGTCTTGCTGCTTTCGAAGCTATCAAAGCGGCGCTAGTAAGCGCACCTATTGTTCAGCCTCCGGATTGGAACTTACCTTTTGAGGTCATGTGCGATGCAAGTGATTTTGCTGTAGGTGCTGTGCTGGGTCAGAGGAAAGATAAGAAGTTGCATGTCATCTATTATGCCAGCCGAACGTTGGATGATGCCCAACGCAACTACAGCACAACTGAGAAAGAGCTCCTAGCAGTTGTCTTCTCTTTTGAGAAATTTCGGTCCTATTTGGTTGGAAGCAAAGTGGTCGTTCACACTGATCATGCTGCTCTCAGGTACCTGTTTCAGAACAAAGACCTCCAGCCTCGTCTCTGTCGATGGGTGCTCTTGCTTCAGGGTTTCGACATAGAGGTTAAGGACAAGAAAGGGATCGAGAATGGGGTTACAGATCACTTGTCACGAATGCAAATAGATGGGGACGTGCCTATTGATGACTACCTACCAGAAGAACGCATCTACTTCATTGCTACGGCAGATCAGAATGATTTGGGGGATAATTTCGACTTCTCTCACGATCTGAGTTTCAGTATCGATCGATACCACCTGGGTATCGATCGACACCCCTCGACTGATTATACCATTTTATCGACAGATAACATCAGCTCGTATGATGTTTATTCAGCTGCTGTGGCAACTTTTTCCAGACCTTGGTATGCTAACATCGCCAACTATTTAGCTACGGCGACTGAGCCGAACCATGCAACACCTTATGCGAGGAAGAAGTTTCTACGAGAAGTAAGGCGTTTCTTCTGGGATGAACATTATCTGTACAAGCATTGCTCTGATGGTCTCTACAGGAGGTGCCTTGCTGAGTCTGAAGTACCAGACGTTCTTTTTCATTGCCATGGTTCTGAATATGTTGGACACTTCGCTACTTTCAAAACAGTTTCTAAGGTTCTTCAAGCCGAGTTTTGGTGGCCAACTATGTTCAGAGATGCTAATGCTTTTGTTTCTCAGTGCGATGCCTGTCAGCGGAGAGGGAAGATAAGTAAGCGACATGAAATGCCACAAAACTTCATCCTTGAGGTCGAAGTGTTTGATTGCTGGGGTATTGACTTCATGGGTCCTTTTCCATCCTCGCACAAGAACAGGTACATCTTGGTTGCCCTTGACTATGTCTCCAAGTGGGTGGAAGCGATTGCAAGTCCGACCAATGATCATACGGTGGTTCTTAAGCTGTTTAAGACCATCATCTTTCCACGATTTGGAGTCCCGCGAATCGTCATCAGTGATGGCGGCAGTCACTTCATCAACAAGGTCTTCGAGCGATTGTTGAAGAAGTACGGGGTTAATCATCGTGTCGCTACTCCATATCATCCTCAGACTAGTGGACAGGTTGAGGTTTCCAACAGGCAGATCAAAGAGATCCTAGAGAAGACTGTAGGTGCTTTGCGGAAGGACTGGTCTACTAAGCTGAACGATGCACTCTGGGCGTATAGAACTGCTTTCAAGACACCGCTGGGGACTACACCGTTTTACTTACTGTACGGGAAAGCATGTCACCTTCCAGTTGATGATATGCTCAAATTAATACCCTATAATGATACTAAAGCAGTTGCTGCAGTAAAGTTAGGGGTCGAACACAAGAACTCAAGAAAACTCACGCAATAGATGAAAGATGCAGATTGTGCTAAGCAAACAAATGATTGAATAGAAAACAAATGATTGAATTAAACTTAGGTTGATTTATATGGGAGGAAACTAGGCTCAGGGAAATTCTCAGGAAATCAATGATAGATAACAATTAATCAATTAAGGTTCAATTCAATTAAGCGCCGTTCTTGAACTCAAACACGATAGTATAGTTAACCAACTCTCGTTGTGAAAACTAACTAAGTCTAAAATCTAGAATTCCAAATCTCTTTGCAAATCCTACACAGTAAACCAGCAATCAATTCAAGTTTGATATGTTCACAATTCGATTAAACCAAATCTCTTTGCAGATAATCCAATTGCTCACCCTAGGTTTTATCAGATTACTCAATTGCACTGTCGTGCCTAATCGATTAATCTAGGTTCTATGTTCTAAGTGATCAGGTTAGAAATAGCTTTGAGAACAACCTATGGTGAAGAACTATTCAGATTTTGAACCCTAACAAATCAATCATCATAAATCAGAGAAATCCATACGAGAAAACCCTAAACCTAAAAGGAGACTACTCAGACATGATAAATGAAACAAATACCATAACTGAATAAATCATGAAATTAAATATAACAAAAGAATAAGAACAAGGGTTCGGGATCTTCTCTATGATGAACAAAGTCTAGGATCCGTCTCCCTCACAAAAGCTCTCAAATCTCAATGGTGGCTCCAGAATAAAAGTGAAAAGTAAAGTCTCCCCCCCTGACCTAATGACTAAAAACTTGCTTAAATAGGTCTAAAAACACCTCGACCCGGAGAAACATTTATTCCCTTTCATAACCCGAAGAATACCACTTTCATAACCCGTAGAATGCAGCCATAGCTAGCTATGATTTAACCATAGCCAGCTATGGTCCTGTGAAGAAGACGAGCGGTCTGACCTGACAGAAGTGCTCAACTGGCATAACTTTTGATCGCACCGTTGGATTTCCTTCAAACCACTTGCAAACGAAAGCTAAATCAAAGATCTATCTTGTGTCAGAATTTCAGCTCGATCTAACGGTGGAAAGTCTTCCAACGAATTGCCAAAAAGCTCCAAATGTCTCCAAAATCTCCAATTTCGTCCCAAACGTGCTAAAACCTGAAAAGACTCTAAAATGATAGAAAAAGCACTAGAAAGACTCGATAAAACGACTTATATTATGGCTAAAAACGGGTAAAATCCATGATATATCAGTTGAGCTCGAACACAAAGGAATCTGGGCAACTAAGCTACTCAACTATGACATCAAACATGCTGCTGAGCGGAGATTGATTCAGTTCAATGAGCTCGACGAGATCAGGTATCACGCCTACGAAAACTCGAAGTTATACAAAGAACAAGTTAAGGCTTATCATGATAAGAAGATCCTTTCCCGTCACTTCGAACCGAACGACCAGGTTCTTCTATATAACTCTCGTTTGCACTTGTTTCTTGGTAAACTTCGTTCTCGTTGGTCAGGTCCTTTCACTATCTATTCGACCACATGGTGCTATCGTGCTGATTAATTCGTCAGGAGCTGAATTCACTGTGAATGGGCAAAGGGTTAAACACTATTGGGCGAAAGTCGAGATTCCAGCAGGACAAATCGTGCCTCTGGCTAATCCACCCGTCACCTAACCGTCATTAAAGTCAGGCTCGTGACATTTAACAAGCGCTTAGTGGGAGGCAACCCACTGGTAAGTCTGTACATATTAATTTCGGTTTTTGTTTTCTTTTGTGTCGTGAATCAGAATTTGGATATCAGTATCGATCGATACCAGCTGGGTATCGGTCGATACCAGCTGGGTATCGGTCGATACCAGTCGGTCAGATAAGTGCTTCTATAAAATCCTTAGGGTTGAATCGCAAAACCCTCACTTCTCATCGCTCGACACAAAGCGCCACAATCGCCCTCTTTTTCGTTTCTTCACGGTTTTGAGTGATTCTTTTGTTGTTTCCACTCGGTTTTACACCCCCATTAACACTATCTATTCCATTCGATCGATTAAACAAGATGCCTCCTAGGAAGAAGTCACGAAATGAAGACGGAACCAGTTCTCTTCCGCACCAGTTCCACTTACTGGAACACGTCAAGATCTTCGACGGGTACGATTGGCTTCGTGGAAAAGTGACGGCCCTATTAGATGACACGGGGTATCAGGTGGCATACGATGGGTCCACTGAGAGATTCTTTGTTTCAAAGGACCGAGTTCGAGCTGTTCAAGGAGCGCCATCTTCATCTCGGCCGCCTCGCGGACCTCCACCATCCCGCCCCTCTTCCTCTTCCACGCCTTTCGAAGGGGAGTACAAAGCGATCACTGAGAGCGTCGCCTGCACACAGCGTCCCATCTCTGACAATTGGGATGACTACGACTCGATTTTCTACAACGCATGGTTGGACGTCGAGATCAAACCGACTAGGTTCGCAGACACACTTACCATGCGTCGCCTGGTTTTTGATGGAGAGTTACAGAGGTTCCTGTAGAAGATCGGACTGGGGACGATGCCTACGAAGTGGTACCCGCTCTACCCAGACCTCGTCCACCAATTCTTAGCCTCCGTACGTGTCTACTACACCGGCGAGGCCCCTGTCACTGCGCAGCAGGGCGTGCTGGCATTCATGATTCGCGGAGTGAGGTACCGTCTACCCTTCCAGGACCTCTGCAGCATCTACGGTTTTCGTAGGGATTTCTCACGATGCGAGCTGCCCACCAAATTCCTCGACGTCGAGAACTTCTGGAGGCATTTTGGACATGGAGCCTACCACAGCAAGACGACGACGCAGACGGATATCCGCCAGGGGATATTATTGATGATGAGGAGTACGAGTGGCCTGAGCTGGATCTAGCGGTCAACCTGGGTGCGGTATTCGCACATCATTTAGAGTCATTGAAGGTAAAACCCTTCACCTCGCGCAGCAAGAGCGGCAAGACTTCAGGTCGCGCCAAGTCTGAGTCCGTAGGTAGCCTTCTTACTCCCATTTTTCTCCATTTTGGGATTGACACCACGAGCTGTTCGATAATCTCTACTCGGGCTGTTATGGACGAGTCGCACCTAGAGCATCTGCGCTGGCTTAAGCCAGGACGACGTTGGGTATTCAGCACCTCTCAGGGGGACTTCCTTGTCCAGCTGCCCAACACAGATTTGACAGACATCGATTCAGATGCGCCTAAGCTGTTTTTCACCCCTGTTCCGACGGACATGACTTGAGCACCGGTCACTCGACGCCGTGGTGTACCCTCCGGAGTCCGTACTACTGTTGCTGACGAGGACACGCCAACTCAGACTCCTACTCCTGCACCTGCTGCTACTTTTCCTCCTGTGCCGACCATGGACCTCGACCCGTTTCAGCAGTATGTCGTTCACAGTCTTCAGGCGATATGGAGCACCATTTCTCGATGCAGCTGCATGACTCCGCCGGCCCCTCGTTCGCCCCGTACACCGACCGCTGCTGGACCATCACGTACAGCTGGTGCTGATGCTGCCGATGACTCCGATTCCGAAGCTACAGAGGATTAGTCATCTCTCTCCGATTCACATTTTCTAACTTGGATCATCTAACACAGTCAGCTCATTCATGCAGAGAAAGAGGTTTTTCATCTCGATTTTCACCTGGTATCGATCGATACCAACCTAGTGTCGATCGATACCACCCGTCTGTGGTAACGCCTCTTGTTCTTCATCATTGCCATTTTCTCCATTTGTTTTCCTTCACCTTCTCTAAGCTTGATACACACTGGGGACAGTGTTGTTTAAGTCTGGGGGAGGTAGTTACTGACATTGTGTTCATTTTGAAAAAAATAAAAAAAAAACAATTTTGTTTAGTTGAGTCAAAACAACTTAGAGATTTCTGGATTGTGCTTGGTTTTGTTGTTCTGGTTTTGCTTTTGAGTGACCACTGTTACAGGATTAGTTTCAGTTCGACTAATGAAAAATCCAAGGGATAACCAGCCAGCTAGAAATCACCCATGTCTCCAGCAAGGTTCTTCACAAGCTTTAGCCAAATTTTGCACTTCATCTACGCAGTTAGTGTTCTTAGAGCTTGATTCATCATTCATATCTGGCTAAGAACCCATCATGCTTGAAAATGTGGTATATCTCTCCCATAAAGGTGTTGGTGGATACATA
>JACCIV010022804.1:1163318-1225571 GCA_015832515.1 Boechera retrofracta | reverse complement strand
TGGTTTTGCTTTTGAGTGACCACTGTTACAGGATTAGTTTCAGTTCGACTAATGAAAAATCCAAGGGATAACCAGCCAGCTAGAAATCACCCATGTCTCCAGCAAGGTTCTTCACAAGCTTTAGCCAAATTTTGCACTTCATCTACGCGGTTAGTGTTCTTAGAGCTTGATTCATCATTCATATCTAGCTAAGGAACCCATCATGTTTGAAAATTGTGGTATATCTCTCCCGTGAAAATTGTTGGATACATATTTGCGTTAAAACATGTAAAATCTATATAAAAGATGAAATGATTTCCGCCGAGTAGAGGGGTAGCTTTTAAAGGATACTGGGGTAATAAGATGAACCTATTCCTTACTAGTGTGCTTTCGGACTTCACTCCCCATCCTTTTAAAGGATACTGGGGTAATAAGTGGATTCTGAAAACTATGTAACTCTCCCATTCTTGGCCCCTAAGCCATCGTTACACTATCAATACTCGCGTTTCGGACCTTGATTTGTGTATGCTGTTCAGATAAACCTGCGCTGTTGAAATCTAATGAGAACTGGTTATGAAATAAGTCTAGGGGAGATAAAGAATACCGGAAAGCAATAAATGTTGTTGAATAAATGGTTCTTTGGCTATGATATTGTATGGGCAAGAATCTAGAAAGTTCTTTAACACTGATTGCAGCGATGAAACTGGCGATGACAGCTTAGATGAATATTGGTGTGAGATAATAAGTGAAGTCTTGGGAAGTTGGGGTTCCTACGGAGAAGTACATGGTGGTTAGATCTGGAACTGATCAAGCAGCAGTGGGCGCTTGGGAAAAAGGGTCATTACAGCGAATTCGGTAACAGGTCAGGTCTCTAAGGTTTTTCAAACCTCTTTCTCTAACTTAGTTTTCTGTTTTGCTTGAGGGCAAGCAAAAGGCTAAGTCTGGGGGAGTTGATATATCATGGTTTTTACCCATTTTTAGCCATGATATAAGTTGTTTTATCGAGTCTTTCTAGTGTTTTTTGTATCGTTCTGGAGTCTTTTCAGGTCTTAGCACGTTTGGGACGAAATTAGAGATTTTGGAACCATTTGGAGCCTTTTGGAGCAAACCGAAGAAAGTACTCGTTTTGAAGCCTGAATATCGATCGACACCATCCCGGTATCGATCGATACCGACGTAACTGACGCGGAGATAGAGAGATATCCAAGGAAGAGAATTCTCACCATAAGAAGCCCAATACTTTCCCTTATTTACAAAGAGACCCAGCTCGTGTTTTTAGACCTATTTAAGCAAACTTTTAGTCATTAGGTTGGGGGGGCGGCAGACTTTACTTTGAACTTTGATTCTTGAACCACCACTGAGACTTGAAAGCTTTTGTGAGGGAGACGGATCCAAGACTTGGTTCATCATAGAAAAGATCCCGAACCCTTGTTTTTATTATTTTGTTATATTTAATTTCATGATCTATTCAGTTATGTCTTGTTTTTCATCAATCATGTCTGAGTAGTCTCATTTTAGGTTCATGGTTTTCTCATATGGATTTCTCTGATTTATGATGATTGATTTGTTAGGGTTCATAACCTGAGTAGTTCTTCACCACAGGTTGTTCTCAAAGCTATTTCTAATCTGATCACCTAGAACATAGAGCTTAGATTAATCGATTAGGCACGACAGTGCAATTGAGTAATCTGATAAAACCTAGGGTGAGCAATTTGATTATCTGCAAAGAGATTTGGTTTAATCGAATTGTGAACATATCAAACTTGAATTAATTGCTGGTTTAATGTGTAGGATTTGCAAAGAGATTTGGAATTCTAGATTTTAGATTTAGTTAGTTTTCGCAACGACAGTTGGTTAACTATATTTTCGTGTTTGAGTTCAAGAACGGCACTTAATTGAATTGAACTTTAACTGATTAATTGTTATTTATCATTGATTTCCTGAGAATTTCCCTGAGCCTAGTTTCTTTCCATATTAATCGACTTAAGTTTAATTCAATCATTTGTTTTCTCATGAATTATTGTTTGCTTAGCACAATCTGCATCTTTTATCTACCGCGTGAGTTTCCTTGAGTTCTCGTGTTCGATCCCTAACTTTACTGCAGCAACTGCTTTAGTATCATTATAGGGTATTAATTTGAGCATATCATTTATAAACAAACAAAAGTATAGGCTGTTTAGAAAACAGAGACTTTTTAACCTCACCAGCCTTTATAAAGAAATTTGTTTGTTTAACTTTCTGCTCTTTTTGTTGTGTCAAGTGTAGTTGGTCTTGATGTACTTCGTGGGGTCATAGGAACCAAGATGGTTTTCCTGGCTTTAAACACAAATGAATGGCGATTAGTAAAACCATCGTGAGTTACCTTGCGATCTGATTGCCACGGTCTTCCAAGAAGTATGTGCCCCGCTTCCATTGGTAACACTCCTCCTCCTCCTCCTCCTCTTCATCACCACCATCTCTATATTCTTCTTCGATCTGGCCACCGCCGACGAGCTCGATTTAGCGGCCGAATCGCCGATGATATTCCCGCTTAGCTACTCTTCCTTACCGCCGCGAGTCGAGGATTTTCGCCGCCGTCGTCTCCATCAATCTCAGCTCCCTAACGCTCACATGAAACTCTACGATGATCTCCTCTCCAACGGGTTCGTCT
This sequence comes from Boechera retrofracta, assembly GCA_015832515.1. Classification (NCBI taxonomy): domain Eukaryota; kingdom Viridiplantae; phylum Streptophyta; class Magnoliopsida; order Brassicales; family Brassicaceae; genus Boechera; species Boechera retrofracta. The sequence continues at coordinate 1,222,942 of JACCIV010022804.1, read as the reverse complement.
TTTCGACTTAATTACCAATTAGTCCTATGCTGATTTTGCAGCAAAATCGTGTAATTCTAGGTTTTGACTCATCTTATGCAGCTACTACACTACACGATTATGGATTGGAACACCACCACAAGAGTTCGCTTTGATTGTAGATACTGGAAGTACTGTTACTTACGTTCCTTGCTCCACTTGTAAACAGTGTGGGAAGCATCAGGTGATTCTTGTTTGTGTGATTAGGCTTGGAAACTGTTGTTGGTTTGTAGTATCATTGCCTAAGGGATTTTGTTATTACTGTTTCAGGATCCGAAGTTTCAACCTGAATTATCTAGTAGTTACCAGGCTTTGAAATGTAATCCTGACTGTAATTGCGATGATGAGGGAAAATTATGTGTTTACGAAAGACGGTATGCTGAGATGAGTTCGAGTAGTGGGGTTTTAAGTGAGGATTTGATATCTTTTGGTAATGAGAGCCAACTTTCTCCACAACGTGCTGTTTTCGGATGTGAGAACGCGGAAACTGGCGATCTTTTTAGCCAACGTGCTGATGGTATAATGGGGTTGGGTCGTGGTAAGCTCAGTGTTGTAGATCAGCTTGTTGATAAGGGTGTTATCGAGGATTCTTTTTCGTTGTGTTATGGAGGAATGGAAGTTGGGGGTGGTGCTATGGTACTTGGTAAAATATCTCCTCCAGCTGGAATGGTGTTTTCTCATTCGGATCCTTTCCGCAGGTAGAGTAACTTCATAAATTTGCAGTTAGTTGGTATCTGAAAATTTGAGAGTAGATTTCGAGCTTCTCACAACATCACTTTAGTTTCGGGTGTTTGCAGTCCGTATTATAACATTGACCTGAAACAAATGCATGTCGCTGGCAAGTCTCTAAAGCTAAACCCAAAGGTCTTTAATGGAAAGCATGGAACCGTCTTGGATAGTGGAACAACATATGCTTATTTTCCCAAGGAAGCATTTATTGCAATTAAGGATGCGGTAAGATATCTTAAGTCGTATAAATGTTTGCTCATCTCTCAGCTCTTTCCTCTTTACGAGTCTCTATTCTCCACAAGTTTGTTTTGGTCTCTGAAGCATTGATGTTAAGAGCTTCCTGTTTATGTTATTTTGTATCTGAGTATACAAGCACATGCATCACAATTACAATCCATCAGACATTAAGAACTTATTTTCTGTTAGTGAGTTGCTAGATCTATGTAAATATTCCTGTCATGCCTAATGGATGACCTTCAACAAAAGATTGTTCTTTTTGAGCTTAGAATATAAATTGTAGGAGACAAATGTTGATGTTTCTTCCTTATTGTAATCACATGTGATTATGCCATCTTGCAGGTCATTAAAGAAATTCCATCTCTCAAACGGATCCATGGTCCAGACCCAAATTATGATGATGTTTGTTTCTCTGGCGCTGGAAGGTTTGTTTAAACAACAATATTACGGAACTTCAAATTTATATGTTGTCTAAGGATATTATTTTTGGATACAATTCAGGACAGAGGAGGAATTGATTAAACATGTTGCCTTATCACTAAAACATTTGTATGCATAGTATACACATAGCATACAAATGCATTTGACAGAGAATGCATTTGATCAGTAATGCCCTTCAACCAATTACGTTTTCCTTTTATAACTTAAGTATTGGTTTTTTGGCGGGATAGCACATTTTGTCATTAATTTTGAAAGATATTTTGACTTTTATTTGTCTAAGTAAAGTATATTTCAAACCAGAAGCCAAAGGAGAAGGTCAGAGCCCAAGAGACAAATAAAGATGAGCAGGTTCGTTATCGAACCGCCTATATGTCCTTCATGTTCCTTCATAACAAGCAAATTAAAACTTAAAATAATTCGTTCAGGATAGTTGTAGTTAAAAGACGAATTAACTTTTCTATTTACATAAAACATAAAATATATCAAAATAGATACGTCTCACATGGAATTGTACATGAATCCATAATAATAAATAAAATTTGTTCGGCAATTACACTATGTTAGATATCAATTTGAATACAGATTACAAGCCAAATGTTGGAAGCAACATATATACATGGTTTCATAAATATGCGTTCCAAAATGTAGATTGACTTTTGGAAAAGTTAGATACTATATGCCAATCCATTCGACGTAAAATATTACTTGTTTTGTATGACTACCAATTTAGGAGATAAATAACAACCTAAGTTCTTCTACCAAAAGTTTAGTCACTCTATTTCTCGGTGAAAATTCACACGGTGTTTTTTTGTTTTTGTTTTTGCCATTCACACGGGGTTGGTGTATAAATGACTCGGTGTTGAAATGTATAACTGACTCGGTGCAAATAAAAAACCAAAGATAAAAGGAAAAAGAAAGTCAAAATAAATGGTCAGTAAAAGATTTGACCGGACCGGTGCGGTCCATCCATTGTTTCCCACTACCTTCCCTGATTTAGCACAGATAAATGGCAATTTGCATGCCATTTATTTCATCTCTTCCTCCTTCACTCTATAAATATATTTTAAAGAAAAATCAATTTCTTCCATACATAGCAAAAATCAAAGATCTTTTGAGAGCTTAGACTTTCTCTATCAACTAAAATAGTAACCTTACGTGTGTTATTTGCATAGATCTCTGTGGTTCTCTTGGCCATATCAAGAGTGAGATCTTTTTGGTTTGTTAGATTGGATGAAAATGAGACGAGGCAATTCAAGTACCGACCATGAACTTGGAATTCTACGAGGAGCTAACTCGGACACCAACTCCGATACCGAAAGCATCGCTAGCGACCGCGGCGCTTTTAGCGGTCCGCTTGGCCGGCCTAAACGTGCGTCCAAGAAAAACGCAAGATTCGCGGCGGATCTTCCCAAGAGAAGCAATAGTGTTAGCGGCGGCCGCGGTGACGACGATGAGTACGTGGAGATCACGTTGGATATTAAGGACGACTCGGTTGCCGTCCACAGTGTCCAACAAGCAGCTGGAGGAGGAGCCCACCTGGAGGACCCGGAGCTAACCCTTCTCACGAAGAAGACGCTCGAGAGCAGCCTCAACAACACCACCTCCTTATCCTTCTTCCGAAGCACCTCCTCACGAATCAAGAACGCCTCACGGGAACTGCGCCGCGTGTTCTCTAGACGCCCTTCCCCGGCCGTGCGGCGGTTTGACCGCACGAGCTCTGCGGCCGTCCACGCCCTCAAAGGTCTCAAGTTCATCGCCACCAAGACCGCCGCGTGGCCCGCGGTAGACCAACGTTTCGATAAACTCTCCGCTGACTCCAATGGCCTCTTACTCTCATCCAAGTTTTGGGAATGCTTAGGTAAGTAAATCACTTTTTGCTAAACAATTCTATTATTAGTACTATATATTTCCATTTTTGTTAGTTTCATTTATGGTGTTTTTTTACTCTAGGAATGAACAAGGAATCAAAAGACTTCGCAGACCAACTCTTTAGAGCATTAGCTCGCCGGAATAACATCTCCGGCGATGCAATCACCAAGGAACAGCTCAGGCTATTCTGGGAACAGATCATAGTATATGCTATGTGTAATGACGAGGAATATTTTAGCATACAAATATTTATATCATTTGTATGCTATGTCATAGGATATCTCTAGCTTCTTTATAGACATAGCATACAAATGATATAAATACCCGTCATGGATATTTATCCACACTTAACGTCCACACTTAAGACGATTTTTGTGATATTTTTTTTGATTAAACATGTTAGAATCAAGATACCATAATAAGTTTCAGTGCTACATTCAGATTTTGATGTCTCTTCATGGTTATTCTCACAATTTTCGCATATTTTTCCTTCTAGGTGGTTACTCTCTGGTACCGAGCACCTGAGATACTTCTAGGATCTCATCATTACTCTACACCCGTTGATATTTGGTCTGTGGGATGCATATTTGCCGAGATGATCAGCCAAAAGCCCTTATTTCCTGGAGACTCCGAGATTGATCAACTCTTCAAGATTTTCAGGTTTCATTACTAACTTCCTCAATCCAACCATCTTATATATATATAAATGGAAAGAACTTGTCCGCAATGATATCACAAGGGATTCTGAAAACATTCTCAACTTGAAATGTAATTATGGAGTAGTAATGAACACAGAAATTGAAGTGTTAACTGATTATAAATTTATCACTGCCATGTTTTTTGTCTTCAACCAGAATCATGGGAACTCCATACGAGGATACATGGCGCCGAGTAACTTCTCTGCCGGATTATAAATCTGCTTTCCCTAAGTGGAAACCGACGGTACTTCAAATTTCTTTGTTCACTTATACATCTTGTTTTCAGCAAACAAGAGTTCACGACACAATAATATTCTTTCCCTTGTTTTTTCGTATACCACAGGACTTGGAAAATTTTGTCCCCAATCTAGATCCTGATGGAATTGATCTCCTTTCTGTAAGTTCACTGACCATATACACACACATCTGTATATTCTACTTCTGCTTCATTAGAGACCTGGATGCTTGATTTTGATGGACCAGGTTTCATGTTTACTCTACTGAACCTAAAAACTTCAAGACTCCACTTTTATGCTTGGCTCGATCAGATAGCTCGACCATGGGTGGTCGAGTTGGCTCCAAAAACTTCAAGATGGCATTTTTATGGTGGACTCGATCAAAGGGGCTCGACCTGCCTGCTAGAGCTGGGTTCAAAGTGCAGTTTTTGGTGCAGAATGCACTGGCTCGACCTGCTGGCTCGACCTGCTTGCTAGAGTCAGTCTCCATTTGAGTTTCTAGTCGAGTTAAGCTATCCTTTTTCTCCATTTGACTTCAACATCTCTAATATCCCTTGAATGCACCTGAAACAGCTCAAAAATGCAATATGCATGCAATCCTAATGCAAAACACTCAAAGTATGCAAAACTAAAAACAAATGCTAAGAACATGCTATTAAATAAGGCTAAATGGAAGATAAATGCATGCTAAAACCATGTAAAATATAGACATATCAAGGTCCCAAACTAATTTAGCTGGTCCCTGAAGGCTTTTTTTCGTGTTCTTGGGCTCTTCAATGTTTGTAATCTGGATTTTCGACAACTCATCCAATATATACTATCAGATGAAATTTTTTTTATAAATTCTATTATGTACTAGAATGTTAGTCTAAGGGATTGGAGTTCGTAATGTAGAAATTATGAGAGTATTGTGAGATTAGGAGAGTAAAGAAGAAGGATTTGAGAGAGAATGAGGTAAGTATGGTGGCTGGAAATTGCTCTTCTTTTTCTTATTCTCAATAGTTACAGATTGGTAAATATATATACTGTTTACAAGGGAAACCTAATTACACAATATCTAGATATTTAACCTACATTGTCTTTTTTTCAGTACCACTATCCGACCACTTGGTTCTAGATGTGTTCCAAAATGAGCTGTTTTTTTCCCGGTGGATGACTTGAATTTCAAATCTGACCTCGTGGTCCAAAACGCGTTCAAAAACCCTTTCTTGCTTTCCGACAGTTCAACATGACCACTCTCATATCAGACCTCTTCGTCTGAAATGCATTCCAAGACATTCTCCTGTTCAACACTCCCCCTCAAGGATGGCTGGTAGAGATCCAATAAGCCAACTTTACTATGAATGTAATCATCACTTACCATGGATGCTGTAGGCTTAGTCAATATATCAGCAAGTTGATCTCCACTCTTAACAAATTTTGTACTAATGACTCCTTGAATCTTTTCTCTTACAAAGTGACAATCAACCTCTATGTACTTAGTTCTCTCATGAAACATGTAATAGATTCGGTAAACTTCTTTCGCTTTTTAGAGGAATCAGTCTTGGCATTACACGCCTTTAATTAGGTTAATGACACTGAAATTAAGTAAATAGTAACGATATTACATATAGCTGTTGAATTTTATTTTTAAAACTGATTTTATCTTTTATACGCAATTTCATTAAATATATTTTGTATTTTTATATTGGTATTAATAAATAATGACATAAAATTTTAAAAATAATACATCACACGTAATGAAGATATAATTTTATTTGTCAAAATAGATGTTTATATAGATAAACAACTTGTACGAAAAAAGACCATATGTTCTATAACAATTAAGTGACATACAAGTAAAATACTTAAAAAATTTTATTTGACGAATTATAAATCTACATAAAAGTAACAATAACATGTAACAGAAAAAAAAAAAAAAAAAAGATCACGCGTCATGTGCCAGCTAAATTACAAGGCTAAAATCGTCTAAAATGTGTTTGTGTCAACTCATCAATGTTTTCTTAATTTATGATAATTTTATAGCCATTTGCTTTCTAAAATATTGTTCACTAGAACTTTTGGATATTTGATATTCTTTTAAAGTAAAAAAAAATCAACTACATATTGTGATTCTAGTAAATTATTATTAAAAACATATAGTTCAACTTTTGAATATTTGTTTTTTCAGTTATTATATCTTTTTTACTAAAAAAATACTTACGAATGCCGATTTATTGCCTTTTGATAATTATACATTTATTCACGTATGAATGGTTCGATCTAATTTTACATGAGGCTAGGGAACTGCATCAACTATAATTTATTCAAACATCGAAGTTCATGATCTGCCATCATTGCATATCTTAATGTTTCTGTTAAAAACTCTTTCAGATGAGGAACATTTACATTAGACTGGAATTTCACCCAAAATATGTCTTAATCCGAAGAAGAAACAGTCCTTGCTGAATGAAAGAGCTGAGACCAAGAAGCTTATATCGAAAATCTTGGTAATAGATTGAAACCTACTGCTGCCGATTATTGTGTCAAGAATATTGACAAGCAAGTTCACAACAGATTGAGCTCTATATCAGCAAATGGATACAAAGTTATGGAAACGGGTTACGTGAATAGTTTGCTACTCGCTAAAAACCATAATTTCCTACTCGCTAAAAAACCTCTGTTTCAAATCAGAGAGAAATTGTTCTTCTCTCTAGATGTTCTCTTATTAACTCAGCTATTATTCCATATTGATGTGTTTTTCAGTTGTAAAACATAAAAAGGTTTTTTTTGAATAAAATTTAACAATTATTCAAAAAAAAAAAAAAAGATTATTGTGTCGACACAACAACTATGTCAACATTTTTAGATGGTCATCGGGTAATGATCTGTCTACCTTCATTTAATTTCTATTAAATTATTGACATTTGATTTATTCGAATTTAGACCAAATGAAAAATGTATAATCCAAATTATCCGATACGGGTTGAACAGCACTCCTCGTCAATTTTTTTGTCGCCGTTCGTCTCGTCAATTTTGGTCTCATCCAATTGATTTATTGGACCCCCTTCTCCTTCCATGATAATAAACTATCCACCCTCTTAAAAAAGAATCGATGGACAATATGCAAGTACAGTAGTAATAAAATGACGACGTCAAAAATAGAAAAATAGGTCTTATTTTTACTTTGTGGTTAAGTTTTTAGGTTTTAATTATTGGCACATTTACATGATAAATATCATGCACAATAAGTAGATGATGAAATGAATTTTTGTCCCGAGAAGTATAAGAACTTCCTATTCACAGAACAAAGTCACAACTGCGAAAAGTAACATTTTATCAAAATAGTTATTTAAAATCAACCAAAAACTTATTTATGTATAACTTTGATAAATGATATTTAAATTCAGTGGTGATATTTTTTGGCTCATTCATAAAGCTGAGAAAAGTCACTCAAGAAATCAACTCTTCTAAACCTAATCAAATTGATGAAAACATGCCCGATCCATTCCAAAAATAAAATAAGGTTTGATTATATATCATCAGATGATAATCACTACTATTATACAGAAAGAAGTTGCATATTATGGTAATTTTGCAAAACAAAAACCATAGAGGGAAATATTATATTCTGGGTAACAAAAGATACAAGAAAATGATCTCAAAAGCTTAGAAGTAAAAAAAAAAAAACACACTCGAAATCTTCTTCTTTTTTTTTCTCGTTCTAGAATATATAAGTAGGAAAGGAACTCAGAGAAAGAATAAACAAAACCCATTAATATTGTTCTTAATTTTCTTAGGATTTAAGATTGAAATATAATTATATATAGAATGAAAGCGATTACTGGTTTTATCTCTTTCTACGGCATGACGCCAAGATCCTTGAAGTAATCATGCTCCAGGGCGGCTCTTGCGTTGATTCTTTTGGTCGGATCCATTAACAGCATTTTCTGTAACATATCAAATAGAGACATATTATTATCATCTTTACTTGCACATGAGCTTCAAAATCTTAGATATCCACAAGTTTGGTTTGGTTTAGGACTTCCATGAATCCCAGTTTTTGAAGATTGTTCATGTTTAAGACCAGTTTGGTTTGGCTTGATGTGGCATATACAAGGAGCCAAATTAATGTCTGGTTTTTGTTTAGAAACCATTAAGACACTCTGGGGGGAGGTTTAGTCCACCGGCTCATGGTTTCAACCGAACCAAGGTTTGTTTCTAGTCCTACAGGCCGAACGAAAAAATATTGATGACTTTATAAGACAACTAAAACCTCAAGTGGTCACAATGCAAAGGTATAGGTTCAGCTTGTCGAATTCCGAGATCTCTTAGGAAGTCTCTTACCCACATCAACTCTTTTGTAACTTCCTTCATTGCCCTATACCCAGCCTTTGCACTCGATAGAGCCATAACCTTCTGTTTTTTAAATTTCCATGTGACCAGATTACCTCCTACAAAGGTATAAAATCCAGTTGTGGATTTTTTATCTCTCTTATTGCCTGCACAATCTGCATCACAATATCCTTCAACTCTTGTATTCCCATTGCGTTTCATCCACACTCCTTTCCCAGGGCTATTCTTCAAGTATCTCAACACCCTTTCTACCATATTCCAATGATGTGTAGTAGGCTTTTGCATGTGCTGACTTACTTGATTAATGGTAAAATACAAGTCTGGCCGAGTTATAATGACATAGATAAGTTTTCCAACAAGCCTTTGATAACTGCTTGATGTCTTCCCAAGGCTGCCCCTCACCATAGTCTTGATATCCTTCCTCCAAAGGAGTCTTAGCCAACCTTGAACCCAGCTTGCCCGTCTCTTTAAGGATGTCGAGTACATACTTTCGTTGAGAGATAAACATTCCATCCTCAAACCGAGTCATCTCTATGCCCAAAAAATATCTCAGTTCTCCCAAGTCTTTTATATCAAACACTACTTTCAACATCTATTTTGTGTGAGCAACTCCTTCTACATCATTCCCAGTGATAATCAAACCATCCACATAAATCAATATTGCTATTATACCTTTCTGCCCTTGCTTTGTAAATAAGGTGTGATCAGCTTCTGATCTAGTGAATTCCTTTCTAGGATACAATTACTCAGCCTATGGTACCATGCCCTTGGTGATTGTTTAAGTCCATATATTGTCTTTCTCAATTTGCAAACTAGACTTGCATCTTCACAATGACCCTAACGCGGTACCATATATACCTCCTCCTCCAAATCTCCTTGTAAAAATGCGTTCTTGACATCCATTTGCCATAACTCCTAATCTAGGTTAATGGCAATCGAAAGTAGAATCCTAATCGAGTGAAGCTTAGCAATTGGTGCAAATGTCTCGGTATAATCCTCTCCATACACTTGAGTATAACTTTTAGCCACCAATCTTGTTTTATAGCGTTCAATATCACCAATACTCGTATACTTAATAGTGTATACCCAACGACATCCAACTGGTCTCTTTCCTATTGGTACCTTTGTCATTTCCCAAGTGTTATTTTTCTCCATAGACTTCATTTCCTCTTCCATAGCTCTTACCCATACATTTTTCTCGCATGCTTCTTCATAAGTTTTAGGATTTTGTTCTTCACCAATCTTGCTAATTAAGAAACCCTTGATGATCCATAGACAGATGAGCCAATGAGCAAAACTGCTCAATAGGATAGTTAATCGTTCTGACTTGGGTATTATCTCCCCCTTTTTGTGATAAAAGAGTGATGTCGCCTATAGAAACGAGATCTAAGCTCGTCGTACGTATCATATAAGGATCATAATCCAAGTTAGAAATAGATGGTCCATGTTGATGCATCGCCACATTGTTGACATACACACGACCATTTTTCCAAATGGATGGATATTTTGGTCGAGAAATTCTCCTTAGCATTGATTGAGGACTAATCTCTTGAGTATTCTCTTCTTCCCCATGAGAATCACTCTCTTCACCTTGAGTAATTGATGCCTCTTCTACCTCTTCCTCGGATTCTGATGAAGAGCTACTCATCTCGGAACTATCCCACTTCTTCTCAGTAAAATATCATATATCCTCATCAAACCGGACATCTCTTGATACATACATGCGATTTGTCTTGGGACAAAAGCATTTATACCCCTTTTGGTTGCTTGAGTATCCTACAAACACACATTTAATACTCTTAGGCTCCAACTTGTTCCTATGAGTTTCTGGAATAAGCACATAACATATACACCCAAATACTCGAAGATGATCAATGTTTGGTCTCGTTCCATTCAAAACTTCATTCGGTGATTTGTTGCTCAAATTTGGAGTTGGTAGCCTATTAATGACATAACACGCTATCATCACGGCATCTCCCCAAAATCTCTTAGGAACTCTTCTCTCAAACATCATGCTTCTAGCTACTTCTAGCATATGTCGATTCTTTCTCTCTGAGACTCCATTTTGCTGAGGTGTGTATGGACAAGAAGTTTGGTAAATTATCCCTTTATCATCCAAAACTTCTTGAATTGATTGTTTGTGTACTCTCCCCCATTATCACTTCTAAGGATCTTAACTCTTGTTCCAAATGTGTCTCCACATAGTTATAGAATTTGATGAATGATTCTATCACTTGATCTTTGGAACTCATTAGCGTCACCCATGTATACTTGTACTTCTCATCAATGAATGACACTAAATACTTTTATGGATCCTTAGAAACGCATGGAGCTGTCCACACATCCGAATGGACTACCTCAATACACTTTTCATACATTGTAATTGAATCTGGAAAGCTACTTCTACAATGTTTTCCTAACATACAAGCTTCACACTATTTATTTCCTTGAACTATGTTGGGAAAGACCATGTTGAGCACCTTACTACTTGGATGACCCAATCGTGAGTGTCATAAAGGGCTTGAAATAACCACACTAAAAGCAAATGACTTCTCTTCATCATCCGCCTTTTTATTCAACAAATAGAGACCATCCTTCACTCCTCCTTCTCCAAACCATTTATCAGTCTTATTGTCCTGAAACTAAACCAAATCAGGCCCAAAACTAACTTTGCAATCTAAGTCCTTTGTAATCTTATGAACCGATAATAGATTAGATATGAATTCAGGAATAAATAAGGCTTTAGTGTTTTTCTTAAACATCTCAAAATCTCCAATCCCTTTATAGTAACCTCTCTTCCATTAGCTACCTTAACCATTCCACCATGAGGTCAAACATTAGCTAACAAGGTTCCATCCTTAATCATGAGATGACTAGCACCCAAATCAACTATGAATTTGTTCTGAATTTTAGAAACAAAACACTTCTTACCTGATTCACTTAGCTTTGCAATACTCTTGATCAAAGCCTCAAAATCAGATTTTCGAGCAAAGTCAGTACCCTCTTCCATTTGAGCTGTTCTAGTAAATGCTTTTTTGTCCTTGACTGCTTCTTTGGCCATTTCCTCTCAGCCTAACCGGTTTCAAGTGAAGATGAAGGGTCCAACATTTTTCTTTACTATGGTCTTTCATCTTACAATGCTCACAAACTAGTGCTTTCTTATCTCCATAAAGCACCGGTTTGTACATAGGATGAGCCATCTCACTCGATGGCTGAAATAAGCTCCTTGAGCCTTCCTCCTTTTGAATCTGTTGGCAAACTTCATTTAGTATTGGAAGCTTGTCAAACCTCAAAATGTGCTGAATGAGCCCCTTGTATGAGTCATCAAGTGTGAGAAGCAACCCGAACATTTGATCTTGCTCACGTCTCTCATTCAGCTCTTTAGGGTCGTTTGTTGAGGGTCTAAGCATTTTTACTCAGCCCATAACCCTCTATAGACCCCAAACAAATCTTTGAATGCCTTGCCCTCCTGCCTAAGGTCATTCAACGCTTTTTTCACTTCAAAAATTTTAGAGATATTTATCATATCTCCATACACGCCCTTGAGTGTATCCCACAACTCATTGGCTATTTCACAATAGGAATAACCAGCAAGGATAGAAGCATCTAGAACTTTGAATCATGGTTAGGACTTGTTGGTCCTCCTAGTCCCATTTTTTCACCTTCTCAGCCCTAGCAACAGCATCCTCACCTTCCACCGTTGGGCTCTTCATCACTGCCTCAATGCCATCTTCAACATATACCCATAGCCCTCGGCTCCTTAGGATAGTCTTTGCAGTTTTTGACCATAACAAGTAGTTGTTCCCCTTGAGAACAACTAGTAGAACATCTTGTTTTTAAGTCTCCATGAATCGATTGAAGTTTCAAGAACAAATCCAAAATTTTAAGAACCAACAATTTTAAGAACGAACACAAAAAGAAATCCCTCCCAGATTAAGACTCCTTTGAAGGAAGGATATTATGAAACTCGACCATAGCTAATACTCCCAACTATGCAGATCTGAGATCTCTACCCACTGTCGTGGCGTAGGTAATCTCTAGTAAATCCAAAAAGAAAGACCACCGAGCAACACATCACACAAAATTGGATTCTGGAAAACAAAAGAGATAAGAAACCTAACCTCGTCTTCTTCAAGGAGCTTAAAAATTGATGGATCCATTGAAATAAAGCTAACGCCTTGGAAGAAGAAGGCAAAGAGAGCTCTCAGCGAATAAAGAGTAAATTACAGATTAAACAAATTACAGAAAAAAAACACATCTTCAAACCAGCTAAACAAGCTAGGAATTGGTTCTCACAAGTTGTCTACGCGGGGACTCATGGCGACTCTCTGTGGTTGATTGTGATTTGGTTTGCATGCACCCTCTCGATTTCTCTTTCGCAAATCGTCTCTCTCTTTCACCGATCCATTTACTGCTCCTTTACCGATCCATTTGCTGCTCAATCGACCGTGAAATTCACTTCTTGCTCCATCACATATCAGATTTGCTTCAATTTTCATCGATTTGGTTTGCACGAAAATTTCTCCTTAGCAATCGTCTCTCTCTTTCTACTTCTCCTTTACAAAAGAAAAAGTTTTTTCCCCCCAAAAAAATATTTTCCCTAAAACTCTAAACCAATTACATGCTACCACATCTTTCTAAGAAGGAGTTCTTAATCAGACATTTTTAGAACCGTCTCTTAGCTTATTATTTTGTTTTTGTTTATTTTAAATACACTTAATAGTTAAAAACTCCCTTAAGAACCGAGCGTTGGAGGTGGTCTAATGGTACCCAAATCGTGTTTGTTTTGCCTATGACTCACCCTCTCTATCTAAAATAACTTATTACATCATATGCCACTCTTGAACTATCCACATCATTGACTTTAGTAGGGGTTTGAATGTCCTTTTTACTTTTTCTTACACTTTTAAACCATCCACTACACATATAATACATTATTTCTTAATCCATGTGCAAACAGTAAAGGTAAAGCTTAGAATTAGGGGACGGAGAGAGGGAGTAAATGATAATTTGGATACCTGAGTTGCCAGACTCCGCGGTGACCTGCGATCGACTACTTTGGGACTTTTGTACTTAGAGGGTTTTGGAGATGAAAAAACAGAATCGGTATCCGATCCCAGAGTTTTTACAAGCTTACGAACAACTCGAGGTGTGGTAAGAGATGATCTTTGTCATATATATGTTCAAACTAATACACCAAAGAAATATGCATACAACTAGTAAACTTCTGGAAAAGAGAGTGATGGTCACCATATCCATCATGATCACCACATATCATGATCCAAATCCAGCATTGTGTTTAAAAACTCAGATGACGAATGCAATGTAAACATAATGAAACCTAGTTTTACAACAAGATTAGAGGAAATTAGAAGAGCTAAATATGAAGCAATTAGTGCAGCAGCATAAAGGAGCATTTGCAAAATCAACAAAAAAAAAAGTGTTCGTGCTTAGAGGATGGTTTGAACAACTCATGATCTTCCGTTGGACAAGAGGTACAACACAAAATTAAAAAAAAAGTGTTGGTGCTTAAAGTGTTCTCCTGAGCTACCAAAGGAAATTGAAATAGCCAACAAAAATAAAATAGGGAATATATATCAATCACATGTTACGATCAAGAGGAGAAAAATCTTGGTGTTTGGGTATCGGTATGATAACACTCTTTTTTGCAGATCATGGAAAATTATTTATTTAAATCCAGAAGTTTAATTTATTTAAATTCTAATTACTTATTCTCTGCATTTTAAATTCAGCAATTCAATTTTTGCAATTTAATTTCTGCAATTTAAATGCAGTAATTTATTTTATGCACTTTAAATTTCAGTATATTTATTTTATGCAATTTATTTCTGCATTTAAATTATGAAACTTAATTTGGCATAAAATTAAACAAAGAATGAGTCCTATCAGATAATCCGTCGAGTAACGATTTCTTTTGTTTAATTTGTTGGCATCAATTTCACAAGTCTATAAACCTTGTGGATTTTGTGTAGAGACTACATAACCCTTTTCCATATATCAACTAGATATATTTCACATTCATGTGTATCATATAATTATCTCTTATGTATGATTTCTCATAATAGACGCTCCAATTTGGGAGAAGTCAACCACATGTGGTTGTTTGGGCCATCAGATTTAAACCAATTTTGTGTTTGAAGCATTATTGTGATTGATTACTATGAAGTAAATCCAATAAGTGCATAATAGACCCTGTGAGTTGACGCCCCAATTTGGGAGAGGTCAGACACATGTAGTTCTATACACAATATTCTTTGATAGAATATTGTTTAGCTCATAATTTTCTGATTATTTATTGGAATTGAGCGATTTTGATTTCTATGCGTAGATATCAAAATTATCTTTCTAGTGATATATTACTCGAAAATTTTGAGTATGTACACAGAGAGATATTGAGTCTGTAATGAAAACAGATTATAACGTGAAATGTTTCTACGAACGCTTTATAAGCAAG
This sequence comes from Boechera retrofracta, assembly GCA_015832515.1. NCBI lineage: Eukaryota > Viridiplantae > Streptophyta > Magnoliopsida > Brassicales > Brassicaceae > Boechera > Boechera retrofracta. The sequence continues at coordinate 1,207,904 of JACCIV010022804.1, read as the reverse complement.
TTTGCGAAACTATTTAAACGGTGTATAACACAACAATAACGGTTTCCATGGACGCTTGAAAAGCGAGTTTGCGACACGCGTTTGTGTTTGATTATACACTAATTTATAAGGGTCTTATAAATATTTTATAAGGGTTTAAAAATTGTGATTTCCACGAACGCTTTTACAAAGCGGGTTTGCGAATCAGTGTAAATGCTATGCATTAGGGATTGCTGGGAAAAATAGTGATTTCTTCCAGAACGTTCAAAAATGCTGGCGATTGCGTTTGAAAATAGTGATTTTTCTAGATCGTTTGAAATGTCTAAACTAGCGATTTCACAAAAATGTGTCAACGCTACAAAAATAGATATTGCGTTTGCAGTTTGAAAATAACGATTTTCGGACAAACTTGAACTGCTTATAATAGCGAGCGCATCTCATAAGAATGAGTAAAGAAATTGAGCTGATTAGCGTGACCAACGATAGTAAAGATTGGTGAAACACCAAATCATGAAATGCTCATTGGAGGATCGAATGAAACGACATTTCGAATTTTTTTCGGCTTTTTCCTCCACCAATGACTACATCTGCTGATGTGATTCAGATTATCTCTAGATTCGTTTTTCACAACTGTTGGTAAACCCAGAACATGTGGGGGTGCCAAAAAAAGTTGTAGTGAAATCTAGAAAGTAATATCTTGAGTAAACTACGAATTTATAATAAACTCAAAGAGTTTGCATGATATTATGCACGATTTAGTATACTAAAAATTTGGATTTGAATATAATGTGGGACTAATAGGATGAGGATGAGGCGGAGTGGATATGGCGAGAGTACAACCTAAAATATGTCCCCACTCCATCATTCATAGCGGGTACGACTTTCTTCCCCATATCTGCTCCACCACCCACTAAACTTTCCCACATCCCCACCTAATTCGAGCGGATGAGGGGCGAGTCTCCACACTACAAGAAAAACAGGTATAGCCGACTATAGGGTTAAAACACGGGCGACTATATTGGCTGTAGTCGGTTATACTTATGTTTAGCCGACTACAGTTAGGCTTGTCGTTTTTTCAAGGTATAGCCAACTATACCAATTTCCGTAGTTGGCTATACTCAGATTTTGTAGTCGGTTATACCCGTATATAGCTATCACTCAAAGCATTCCTGTAACTTTGGACCAGGAGCCGGATGATTAGTGCCGCGGTCCGGAAGATGAGTACCGCGGTCCGGAAGTTAGCATCGCAGTCCCTTTTGTTTTTTGAAAATCGAGAACAATGAATCGGAGGTTGTATAGAGAAGTTATGGTCATATTAGTAGAACATGCTGACTGTTGTCGAGGTGAACCCAAATCTTTTTCGGATGATATCTTCTGATGTTTAAATCCTATTTTGATTCCAGAAAAAGTCTCTGGCTCGTCTTGAAAATATCTTTCCAACGGTTTAAACAGTGAGTGAATCGGAGTTTGTATAGAGAAGTTATGGTCATATTAGTAGAACATGCTGACTGTTGTCCAGGTGAACCAAATCTTTTTCATATGATATCTTCTGATGTTTAAATCCTATTTTGATCCCAGAACAAGTTTCGCATATAGACATTTTTTATTACGAGGTTTTGGGCGTTTTATGTGTATTTGAGCAAAAAAATTCAAAACGCTCAAAATGCATTTTGAGTTTTTTTTTTTGAATTATCCTAATTTGAAACTACGTATAAGCTAATGTTTTATCAATTTAATATCAACTAAGCTAAAAGACTTTTTTTTAAAAAATTTAACCACAAGTAAATTAATTACAAATAGTTAAAGTTTTGTAAAATTTCAAACAAAAAATATTTTCCATATTTTCATTTATAAAACCATTTTTTAGAAAATAGAAATAGAACACGTTTTTTGATCATTTGTCTTCTAACCTTTTGGATATGAAGGTTTTTGATTAAGTGCATGAGAATGGGGATTGGAATTTTGATTTCATTAATTCCATAATCCTGAGTCCCATGCAAGTAGTGTCTAAGAAGGGGGTATCGTAACTACAGATGAAAAAGATGAATTAATTGCACAAAGGGTAGCTACCGGTTGGCGTGTATGTATAGATTATAGGGCTTTAAATACAACAACACGCAAAGATCATTTTTCCCTCCCCTTTATTGATCAAATGTTAGATAAGTTGGCGGAATATGAATTTTACTGTTTTCTTGATGGCTATTCGGGATATAATCAAATTTACATAGCACCAGAGGATCAAGAAAAAAACGGTTTTTACATGTCCGTATGAAATTTATGCATATTGTAGAATGCCGTTTTACTTGTGTAATGTACCAGCTACTTTTCAGCGTTGCATGATGTCTATTTTTCATGGTTTAATTGAAAATATAATGGAGGTTTTTTATGGATAATTTTTCTGTTTTTGGTGATTCGTTCTATCATTGTCTACATAATCTCAAGTTAGTTTTGCAGTGAAGATACAAATCTTATGCTTAATTGGGAAAGGTGCAATGGAACAAGCAGAACAGTGACGCGTTTCTATTTTTCTTATTCCTGCTTTTATTCATTGTATTTTTGAACATCTTGATGTTAATCATTAAAAAAAAAAAAAAAAAAAAAAAAAGATGTTAATCATTAAAATTTGCACTTACCTCAACATTAATATGTTGAATCTTTGTCATTGGGCTACGTATCTTATTTAAACATGCTAATTTTATTATTATTACAGATAATTATAAATACATGTCCAATCTTAAACTTAACTAACTATCTCTTTAATTCTAATCAATTTTGATCTATGAGATTTGATCTCTTGACATCAACATTAATATGTTGAATCTTTGCCATTGGGCTACTTATCTCATTTGAACTATTAATAACTTTATTATTATTACAGATAATTATGAATACATGTCCAAATCTTAAACTTAACTCACTATCTCTTTAATTCTCAATTATTATTATACTGTTATTATTATACTCAATAAATATATAAAAATATATTAATATATCTAATCTAGATTTTAATGTGTATTTTTAGTTTATAAGTTATTAAGTTATGAATATTTTTATATTTATAATGTATATTATTATTAATTTTATTTATTTATTATAATCGGTTGAACCATGGTTAAACCGGTTGCACCACGACACGGAGGTACTCGCCGGTTCGGATTTTAAAACATTGGTTATTTGAGAAAATAATGGGTCCTTTATACATTGGTTAATGTTGAGTTTAAGATGTTTAACTTCTAAAATTGATTATATAATAGTGACAAACATCAATATGTTGAATCTTTGTCATTGGGCTACACTAGACATTAATGTACGTTAAGCATGACATGCTTAACCAAGCACAAACACAGTCTCACTAAGTAAGTCTAAGGCATACTTTTTTTGAGATAGGATACCTCAATTCCCATAAGTATTTTGAATTTATCATTTTTTGAAATCAACTTTGTCAAGCATATCTAAAGGAATACCTAGAATAATAAATATTTTTAATATATAACATATATACATTTAAAGTCATTAATAAAATAAATTTAGTGTAATAAATATTTTAAATATATATAAATTGTAAATAAAAATACACTATATGATATGAACCAAAAAAAAAAAAGTGGAGCGAACTCCAGGGGGATCGAGTCTGGGCTAGGCAGGGCCAGGCCACCACAAGAGGATCCGGACCGACTAGACTTTTATTTATTTAATGATATTACAAAATTATCAAAGATAATTAGCTAAATCTAAATAAACGACGGAAAAATTCGTTGTCTATCTATTAGCATTTTTCAAGTACTGAATATGAAAAAACAACGATGAATTATTTGTTGGATTACTTCTACTTGTTCAAAGTAGAATGACTTGTTCTCGAAGAACTTAATAAAGAGAGAGACGAGAGAAGGAAAGCAGTGGAACTTCTCTCATGCTTAATTAAGACAACACACTTACATATTTATATTTATAGTATCTTACGTAACCGTAAAGTAACCGTTCGTAACTTGTGGAAGAACCGACGCAACTTAACTAAACGACACAACTTGTTAAACTAAACACACACATCTCTTAACACACATACACACTTATTAAGTACTGTATAATATAATTCTAAACTAAATTATATTTTAACACTCTCCTTAATTGAGTTTCGGTAACTTGCTCCTTAGTTCTTAAACATTGTGGTGACAACACCAAATCTGTCACATCGAACTCCATCTTCATGCCGATGACTTTCGTCTTCTCCGGTTTGTTCATAATAACCACCTTTCGTTCTCTGCTATCATCTTAATTTCTCCACTCATGACATCTCTCCATGCCTTAATCTTGAACGGTTCATCATATGATTGTGGTTCCTCCGACATGCTAAGACACGTTTCATGTATTTGAGCCAAATCTTCAAATTCCACCCTTGGTGCTGTTTGCAAAATCTCATTTATAGACTTGAATTTTCTTGTGGTTCAGAGGAATCTCTTGCTTCTTCTTCATTTTCATCACCATCATCTATTTGAGAATTAATGGGACTATAAATTTCTTGAATTTGCTCGGTTGGTGATGACTCATTTTGCATTAAGGAGACAAAATTCTTTTTGACTTCTTCTTGTCACTCCCAATCCCACTTCTTTCCTTCTTCAAATGCTTCTGCTTCTTCTTAGGTAAGCATTTTCTTCTTTGTTTGGTGTCTTCCTTGATCACCAGCTTGTGTGCGTGATTATTCACGTCTTCTTCGGTTGACTCTCCAACCTGTTTCTGCTTCCTTTCTCTCTTAGGTAAGCAGCCTCTTTTTCTTCAATTCTCCGAACCATCACTTCGGTTAACCTTAGTCTTTTTGGTTCTCTTGACCATCACCTAAGGCTTTTTCTAACCTCGGTCTTTTTGGTTCCTTGAACCTTCATGCTGATTAACCATATTCTGTTTCTTCCAACAGTCTACTTCCGTGTGATTATCTTTCTCACAAACATCACACACCACTTTTTGCCTTAGTTGTCACGCCAATTACTCTTCATGTTTCCTGGTCGTACAACAACTTTTCTTCTCGTGATAAAACATGAAACACTTCTACGGTCATACTTTCATTACGAGTCGATGAAGTCAAATCTTGAGTTTGCTCCATCACAACCACTATGTTGTCAAATCGTGCTTTACTTGTCTCTGTTTTTGTGCTTGACTTTATGCTTCAAATTGGCCCTTGAATCAATAAAGTTCTGATACCATGTTGGATTACTACTACTTGGTCAAAGTAGAATGACTTGTTATTGAAGAACTTAATAAACAGAGAGACGAGAGAAGGGAAGCAGTGGAACTCCTCTCATGTTTTATTAAGACAACACACTTACATATTTATACTATGTTACATAACCGTAAAGTAACCGTTCGTAACTTGCGGAAATGAACCAACGCAACTTAACTAAACGACACAACTTGTTAAACTAAACACACACATCTCTTAACACACATACACACTTATTAAGTACTGTATAATATAATTCTGAACTCAATTATATTTTAACATTATTTAGTAGAGGGTCTCGCTGTTGAAAGGGCTATGTCCGGGTGCTTGTATACTTCGAATGCCGGAATCAAGTTTCAGGTACCCTTGTGAAGACAATCTCAGTTTCTGTGCCAGCAACCACTTTCGTTTTAGCTTTGATTTGGTCCTTGGAGTCTACCTGACCCCAAAAGTCATAACCTTCCCATCCGCCAGAACCCTTGCGGCTGGACAATTTGAACCGCGTGGGTGTGCCGGACTCCAGTTGAATATGACCGACCGTGCACTCACACTTATTCTTATTTCCATAGGCGTCTACAGTCCATTTCCACGAGAAGGTGACTTTTGCCCCGTCGTACAATCCCTGCGGAACATCAAGCCGGATCTTCACGCCGTTCGGGGCCGGGGCAAATGTGGGGACAATGAGCCTACCGGTGAACACAGCGCCGTGAAAGTGGTGCACACCCTTGGCTTTGCCTCCGAAAACTTGACTCTTGAACTGGCCCTGTGTGGTCTCGGCGACGAGTACATGTCCCCTTTGCGTATCCAGATTTTTGGTGATTTTGACCTTAGGCTTCTTGGGCTCGCGATGGTAGATCTCAATCATTTTGTCGGTGAACGACTCGGCCATGGTGTGCAAGAGGGCGACTTCGGGGAATTCGGCGATTTCGTTAAAGAGAATGATATCGCGGATGGCGCTCTCGAGTAAGTTGCCGACGGACTGCCAGTGTCGCGCCCAGTCATGCTCGCTATACGCGATGCCGGCTCGTTTTAGAGAGTACACGGTGCCGACATATGGGATAAATTCGACTACGGAGTACACGACCTCTTCAAGTTCGGTGAACCAAGACATGGCTTATATCTGTTGGGCGACGACGACGGAAAAAGTAAGGAAAATACGCTCCGGTAAATGAGTGATGTGGAAGAGCCTCTCTGTAAGGGGATAGATATTTAGCTGAATGGCTAACCAGAGACTCGATGAAGAATATATATATAGGAAAATCCTGGGTTGCATGAGTTGCATGAGTTGGATCAACAATCACTAACTAACTAATTTGCCCACGTTTATCCTGGGAAAATAATTTGCCCACCACTAACTAACGCCGACCCCCAATCAAAATAATGACACTTGGACTAAGGTTAATCAATTTTTATATAAAAAAGAAAAGTCACCTAACGGAAACACTTGTATATTTTCTGAAAGAATGATCGGCCAAAAAATAAAAATGAACGGTCTCAAACATTGCATGAGTTGGATCAACACACGTTTATCCAAGGAGGCAAGGACCACCAGTATCGTTTAAAAAAAATTAAAGAAAACGATGTTAATAGAGACAAATTCCAAGGATATGTTCACACTTCACACTCCATTTCTCTTCTCTTTCACATGTAAGAATTATTTTGGGGTCACAAATATAATAATTAACGTGTTAAGCTCATTATTTAAAAGAGTTAAAAATACATGGATACAATCAGTTATTTCTAATTTGATAAAAAACCGAATTAGAAATTGTTTCTATATAAATAGAAGGTTTTGGTCACCACAGCAACTCCAACAAGAAATACAGAAAATACAAAAGACTCTCTGCATCCCATCAACAGAGACCTTAAGCTATTCTGGGTTTGTTGTGGAAGAGCCATTGCCAAAATCCATAAAGTTATGTTTCTGAAAATTTTTGGAAATTATAGAGAAATTTTTGGATTAGATTCGGAACTAAGATTCATACTTAATTGTTTATTCGAAACTAACGTTACTTTCGAGTTTTTTGAGCAACTTTCGCTCTGTTTTTTGGCTATGGCGGCTGAAAAATTAAAAACAGAAATTAGGGTTTCGTGGGAGACCCTTAGGTTGAAGACAGGGGCAATTTCGTAATTTTGCAAACTGTTTTTTTATGAAAACGTTTTTTGTCATGAAATTAGGTCTTTCCGTTTAAATAATTTGTTTTTAGTTTGGCCCATTTTCGTGTACCCAGTTTGGTTAAACATTGGGTCATAAAATTTCAAAAAAATAAACAGCATTGCCAGGGCTTCGAACCCGAGTGCTGCTCTACCTCAAGTTTGTATTTGACCGTTCTGCTACAGAGTTAATATTATATATGGAGTCCGCATACTTCTTAATATATTCCTGCGCAAGAATAATAATTAAAGTTTGAAGTCAATAATAATTTTGATTGTGCAAGTTTAATATTTGAATTAGATTAATTGATGCATAATGCTGCCAAAGTAACCTCTTGATATTTTTTCAAGAATAATATTAAATGTTGTATGTGTATATATTCATGTGAATATTAAATCGATCCAAAGGTAAGTTTATATTTGACCGAATTATATACATACCTGTGATAATAAATATGTGACAATTATTTGGAAAAACCATGTGAACAATAAATCGATCCAAAGATAGGTTATTGTTTATCATGCACTATTGTCAATGTTTGATTATTACAACAAGAGTACTGTTAGCAGTTAATATTATTGTCCAAAGACTTCATGTTAATGTTGCACTTGGTATCTTGAGATGGGTTGTACAATCGTTTATTTTATTATTGTTTTATTTCGGTTTAATAGTGAGTTACTAATAAAGATTGTTCTCTTTTCAGCGAATTTCACTGCAGTATCTGTAAACTTAGGTTATATTCCAACGCTTAACGGTTCCAACTATAAGGAGTGGAAAAGTAAAGTTAAGATTGTGCTTGGGTGTATGGATTTTGACCTTGCGTTAAGGATGGAACAATCTGCTTCTCCTACAAATGACAGCACTGCTGAGTATAAGGCTGTTTATGAGAAGTGGAAACGTTCCAATCGCATTGGTTTAATGATCATTTTTGACACCATTCCGGAAACCTTTAGAGGTGCTGAGGAAATCAAAGATCTCAAGCAGTTCTTTGCTGAGATGGACTTGCGTTTTGCGAGTAGCGATAAAGCAGAAATAAGTACGCTTATGTATCGCTTTAGGTACTATGAGGTACCACAGCTAAGGAAACATAAGGGAGTAAATTTTGGAAATGTCCAACATTATCTCAAAGCTTAAGAGTCTCAAGATTGAGTTTCAGGAAGAAGTGCTCATATTTTTTTATCTTAAACTCTCTTCCTCCTCACTTCAATCAAGTGAAATCCAGTTACAACACACAGAAGGAGAAATGGTCTCTTAATGAGCTCATTTCGTATTGTGTGAATGAGGAGGAAATAATGAAACAAGAAAGGTCTGAAAGTGCTCATATGGTTAACACCTCTAAGGGTCATGGCAAAATAAGAAAAACAGAGGTCGTTAAGAATGATGCTGTTAAAGGTCCAACTCAAAAGAATCAGACTAAGGTTGAAGATACATGTTTCTTTTGTAAGAAAGTTGGACATATGAAGAAGGACTGTCAAAAGTACCACACATGGTGTGTAAAGAAAGGTAGTTTATTTGCTATGGTCTGTTATAAAGTGAACATAGTTGAAGTACCCAGAAACACTTGGTGGTACATTTTTGGATAATCACAATCTTTATATGTTTGACACTGTAGATTTTCATAATGAAAACTTAAGTGTTGAATCAAGGGGTACTAAACGAAAGGTAGAAAATGCGAGTTCAGGAACTCTATGGCACAAACGCTTAGGTCACATTTCTAGAAATAGAATTGAACGACTTGTGTCAGATGGTATATTGAGTTCTGTTGACTTCACAAATTGTGATGTTTGTGTGGCTTGCATTAAAGAAAAACAGACTAAGCATAAGCAATTGGGTGCATACAGAGCTACAGAAGTCCTTGAGTTGTTACATACAGACATTTGTGGACCTTTCCCTACGTCATCTTGGAACGGTCAACAATACTTCATATCTTTCATTGACGACTACTCTCGATATGCATACTTGTTTCTTATTCATGAAAAATCAGAGTCTTTAGACGTGTTCAAGAAGTTTAAGGCTGAAGTTGAGAATCAACTCGACCGAAGGATAAATTCTGTTAGATCTAACCGTGGTGGAGAATATTATGGTCGGTATGATGGTTCAGGTGAACAATGTTCAGGACCATTTGCCACAATATATCATGCCTGGGTCTCCCAGCATGAATGGTGTATCAGATAGACGCAACCGTACTCTTAAAGACATTGTAAGGAGTATGATCAGTCATTCTCCCTTACCTAAATCACTTTGGGGAGAGGCACTAAAGACTGCAGCTTACATTCTTAATTGGGTACCAACTACGGCAACTACAAAAACACTTTATGAGCTTTGGACTGGTAGGAAACCGAGTCTAAAGCATTTTCACATATGGGGATGTCCAGCTGAGGCTAGGCCTTACAAGCCTTTTGAGAAAAAAATTAGACTCTAAAACTGTGAGCAGTAATTTTATTGGTTATTCTGAGCGATCTCGGGGGTATAAGTTTTATGATCCTACAGAAAAAAAAATCTTTTTTGAGACGGGAACAACCACATTCTTTGAGGATAATGAATTTGGGGGGAGAAATGAAGTTAGGGACATCATCTTTGTGGAAGAATCGGATTCAGGTTCTAGACCGATTCATATAGCTGCTTTTGGTAAAGCAAATTTGGAACCTCACATTGATACTGAAACTCTTCCTCAAAATCATGTAGACAATAAAAGTTAAATACAAGATCCTCAAGAACAAGTGTCGGTACATCAGGAACAAGAGCCTTTGCGGCGATCCACTAGAGAAAAGAGAAGTGATATTCCAGATGATTATATAGTATTTCTTATGGAACAAGAAGAAAATCAAACACAATTGGAAGACGATCCTATCAATTTCTGTGAGGCCATGGGTAGTTCCAATTCAGATAAGTGGATAAAAGTTAGTGATGAAGAGTATTAGTCAATGCTAGACAATTACGTTTGGGACATTGTCAAATTACCAAAAGGTGTAAAACCCATTGGTTACAAATGGATATTTAAAACCAAAATAGACTCAAGTGGTAATGTGGAGAGGTATAAGGTTCGTCTAGTAGCTAAAGTCTATACTCAGAAAGAAGATATTGACTATAAAGAAACATTTTCTCCAGTTTCATCAAAGGATTCTTTTAGGACAATCATGCCTCTTGTTGCAAATTATAACTTAGAGCTTCATCAGATGGATGTTAAGACAATGTTCCTCAATGGAAACATTGATGACACAATCTATATGGAGCAACCAGAAAACTTTGTGATAGGTGATCCAAAGAGAATTGTTTGCAAAGAAAATAAATCCATCTATGGGCATAAACAAGCTTCTCGTCAATGGTACCACAAGTTTCATGAGGTAATCACTTCTTTCGGTTTTGAGGTGAATTTGGCTGAAGATTGTGTGTATCACAAGTTTAGTGGGAGTAAGTGCATATTCCTGGTATTGTATGTTGATGACATATTGCTTGCCACTAATGATATTGGCATGTTGCATGAGACCAAGAAATTTCTTAAGGAGAAATTTGAGATGAAAGATCGTGGTGAATCATCCTTTGTATTAGGAATCCAGATTCATCGAGATCGTAGTCGAGGTGTTCTAGGATTGTCACAAAGGGCCTATATCGATAGAGTATTAAAGAGATTTGTCATGCACGATTGCAAACCAGGAGACACCCCAATCTCTAAGGGAGACAAATTTAGTCTCAAACAGTGCTCTAAAGTAAATTTAAAAATTCAGGAGATGCAGAAGATTCCTTATGCTTCGGCAATAGGAAGTCTGATGTATGCTCAAGTTTGTACACGTCAGGATTTAGCGTACATTGTTGGAGTTTTCGGTAGATACTTAAGTAATCTAGGTTTGGACAATTGGAAAGCAGCCAAAAGGTTCATGAGGTACTTGCAGAGAACAAAGGACTATATGCTCACATATCGGAGATCAGATAACTTAGAGATCATTGGATATTCTGATTCTGATATTGCTGGATGTCAAGATAGTAGAAAGTCCACTTTAGGTTATGTTTATCTGTTGGCTGGTGGAGCTATTACTTGGCGTAGTGTGAAACAATCACTCGTACCTTCCTCCACAATGGTGGCAGAATTTGTAGCAATTTTTGAGGCATCAAATCAGGAATTTTGGCTCAGGAATTTTGTCACTAGGCTGCGAATCGTTGAGGGAATTGAAAGACCACTCAAGTTATATTGTGACAATAAATCAGATGTTGTGTACGCTAACAAAAGTAGGAGTGTGACAAAGTCCAAGTTTATCGAGATTAAGTTTCTCGTTGTTCAAGAGAGGGTTCAAAGTGGAGAGGGTCCAAATGGTTCCAGTAAGTTCCAGAAATACTATAAACATCGAGTTTTATCTACAAGTACCTAGAAACACATAAACACAAGAAAACACATTAGAACTACACTAAATGTTAGTCATAAGGCATGAAACTAACTTATTATAATGCATAAAAACATGTAAAATACGGTGTTATCAACTCCCCCACACTTATCCTTTGCTTGTCCTCAAGCAAACAGAAGGTAAGTATGGTGAAGTTATTTAATTAAAAACAGTAAAGATAAGGAGAGTGAACTTGTACCTTGTGACATTGTTGTGTTAGATGCTTTTCGTCTTTGTGGAAGTAGAATGATTCTTACCGTATTCCATGTACTTCACCATAAGCATAGCAACACACCTTAGTTCAGACCACTCCTCCTTCGATCATTGACTCCTCAATGTCGACTTCTCTTTTTTTTTTTTTTTAAGCGTGAATTCTCAACTTGGGAATATCGATCAAAAGACGTGAACACTTACTCTTTCGGATTTCTGTAAGCTCAAAACCGTCTTGGTACCTTTCCTTTCCTCTCCCTTTTCTCACTTCAAGGTCGATTGATTTTTCCCTACTTTTCTAGGGTATCATTTTATTTTTTCTATCAATTGCCTTTTCTTTTCTTTTCTTGGACAGGTTTCCATGAGACGCGAACATTAAAAGTGGTAGTTTCCAATGTCCGGTTCACTTCTTTCTTGCCTATATCCTTTTCTTTTTCTTTATTTTCTTTTCTTTTTCTTACTGAAGGGAAGAAAGAGGGGAAATTTACTCACATAGACGAGTCTTGCAGGATCTCATAGAGGTATCACATCTTATGCATCTCAAGCCCCAAATCGAGAAATTAAAAGTTCATTACGGTGAGAAGTCAACTCCGATTTGCCAAAGTCTTAGAAGGGATGATCCTTTTGGGGTTTGTTGATCCACTCATGGGTTTTCCACGTTTCCTAGTAAAAATCAAACACTATCCAACAAAGCATCCAAACATTAACACAAATAACACAATTAACAAGTTCTATCGCTACCTCATTAAAAACCTTTTCATATGTTATTGAACTTATGAACGAGGAAAAGAGTGTAACAATCTCTCAAAATGCGAAAAACTTTCAGTAAAACTTACATCAAAAGATGTCAAGGAAAAAAATTACCTCAGCTGATCGCAAGACTTGCCCCCACACTTATTTCACAACGTCCTCGTTGTGATGTAAAGGGAAAAACAAGAGAAAAATTTACCATAATTCTCTTATTCGGTATGTGGGTTTGCAGCTCCCACATTTGCAAGTACTTGATTTTTTTTTTTATGGTGAATAACACCTGAAAGGAAAAACAAGAAACAAAAAACAAAAAATAGAAAAACAAAAAACTAGAAATAAAAATAAAAATCCTAAAAGAAGAATTGTATATACAAAGGTAAGGTGCTTATTTAATGTCGTGAGCTTGACGACCTCATGGGATAGTTAGACGATTTTGGAGATGATGACCGAGTGGATTCCAGATAACACCTCAAATGGATTTCTCCCCAGCAGGAGTATAGTCATCGTTAATGGTCTCTTCAACAAGAGATTCCTTCCTCGATTGTGATCGTGGCGTCGAGGTAGCATTCTTTGTATCTCCAGAACGGGGATCAATCTTGATTAGTTGATACTTATGCCTAATGCTACGACCATTCATCAGTTAGGGCGATGAGGAGGTCGAGTGTGCGAGGCAGCAGCAGTATCGGTCCAATTTGGCCGATGGAGACGTCCAGCAGGTCTGGAATCGACCTTGAATGGCCCTTACCGTCCCCGGATTGCTTTTATCAACCCATATTTTAGCAGTATGTGGGCTAGAGACTTTGTCAGTGACTTTCTACCAAATGAGAAGGCATGGATATTCCCAGAAGGATACATAAGTTCGTACAATGGTGGCAACATGACCAAGAAAAAATAGGTTAAAGATGTCGATACCTTATACATCTGCCACAATATCAACGACAGACACTGGATTGCTCTAGAGGTGGGTATACCAAAGAGGAAGATAACCGTATATGATTATATCTGGAGTGCTTACGACGATACCGAGGTGTCCAACCAATGTCGGGCATATGCCCATTTTATTCCACTTCTTATTAAGCAGCTAGCTCCCGTACCCGCGAGTAAGAAAAAGAAAATGTCGGTGGCAGCTTTCACTATTTACAGGAAGAAACAAATACCACAGAACGTTCAAAGTGGAAACTGTGGGATATATACTTTGAAGTATATTGAGTGTCTAGCTCTTGATCGGGGTTTGATGGCCTATCTGTTGCTACAATTGGAGATATACGCAGGAAATATACAGCAGATTTCTTTACCGAGACAGCACAGGACGGTATTACATTCAGCGATCCAAATCCTAGGGTTGCATAGGGTAGCAAAGATGCAATGATCAAATGTTCGCAACTTGTGTAGCTTGAAGGGTGTATAGGTGGTAGACTTAACTAAAATATGATGGTAGATTTAACGATAATATTATGGTAGATTTAACTAACATATATTATGGTAGACTTAACTTTTTGTGATTTTTTTTGAGGATGGTTGTGATTGTTTTGTTCTGATTGTGGAGGATTATGATTGTATTATTTTTTTCTTAAATTTGTTTCTAAACCTAATCCCTAAGAATCTAAGTTTGTGTCTCAGCCCGTATTGAATAATTTATTACAATCCGATAACAAAACGATACAATAACAAACAACAAGGACACACAAAAAGTATACATACATTAACATTAACAAACAAGAACGATAGACAAGAAGTTTATTTGGATGAAACATTATTCTTAATTTATTGAACAACACATGTTTTACTACTGTGACCCGCTTCATTGCATTTTAAACACAAATGTTCTTTTCTCGGACGTTTTTAATCTTGATTTCTTTGGTCGACCTGTCCTTTGGCGCTCATCAACAGGAGGGGGTTTGCAAACTTTCATAGCAACTTCATCTGACACAGGAAGCACAGCATCTCTTGGCATTACACTCATATTGTATGCATTTGACAAGTTGTTATTGAGATAGTACGAGTGGCAAAGGGAGATGCGTGAAATCTTACATGTCTCTGCAGCTGACAAGACCCACCCCGGAAGAGCATAGAAGGATAAGCAAAAATACGGTTTTAGTAAAAACAATTTTCGAGATTTTTGAAACATAGATCGATCGATCATCCCAAGATCGATCGATCTCGGCTGCACATGATCGGTCGATCAATATATTTGATCGATCGTTCACATGAACCCTGGTCGGTCAAACAACCTTGCGGCAAAATTCAGATTTCCTGATCGATTGATCGCTACCCCCTGATCGATCGATCTACCCTGAACGGTCGATTACCTCGACTCCCCATTGGCCAACAACCCATACAGCAAACTGGATCGATCGATCGGACCTTGATCGATCGATCTCCTTGTCCTGCGCCCCAAAACAATTTCACTCAAACAAAACACAATAACATCCAGCAACGAACCATGACATTTCTTAAGCATTCAACACCATCTTATCATCCTAATATGCATCATGACAAGTCCAAAACATTAGCATCCTAAGCATACAAGTTTATAAACAAAACGGTTATACAAAGAAACCCATTACGCCTAGATCATCCGTCTTCCTTCTCGGTCTTGGTTCCACGAGCTTCCATCCTTATGACTTCTCTTTACCTGCACCAAAATAGGCGCGTAAGCATTGATAATGCTTAGTGAGGCGGTCATCCCGTCCCCACGGCTATACACACACACATGATCAAAGATTAAACGGAATCGAAATATACTTAACGAACAACCAAACACATACCGTAATAGAGCTCCATTACAAACACAACACACAACATGGCAAAGCCATGAATCACACCCAATTGGTCTAGTTCCTAAGCACACAACAATCATGAAAAATCAATGATCACATAGTCTAACCGACGGTTACGCACTCACCTTTGCTCAACGGTTTGAACAAGAAACTTTGACGGTTTTTCCAAGCCTTAAGTTACTTCTTCTTGGCTCTTACTCAACTCAGCACCAAGTATCACAAACTTCCTGTCAAGAGATCATCAACACACTCTCAAAAGACTGATTACAAGCTCCCAACTCAAGAGCCTAACTCTACCAATTCCGGATTCCTTTCCTCAAAAACAGAGCTTTACTTAACCAACCATATCTCTTGCCCTAGATCATATTTTATAAATTCCTTCGGTGAACTTGAAGATCATAGTCTCAAAAACCTATCTACCAAATTTCAACCCAAAAAAACAAGAATTGAGTGCCCGATCACTCCATCAAACTCGCCCCGTCGCTACAGCGCGAAAACAGGGTAGTCTAGGGAGAAATTTCATATCTCCCAAACCACTCAACATAATCCCACGAAATTGGGAAGATAACTAGGCAAGAAATTGAAGAACTTACCCACAAAACTTCAGCTCAATCCTTGCTCGTTTGATACCCCGATTGGACCTCTCAAGACACCCCAAAAATTCTATTTTCTCACCTCTTTCTCCTTTTCTCTTGTCCTTCCTCTCCTCCTTCTTCCTCTCTTTCTTTCTCTCCTTTTCTCCCTTCTTCTCTCTCTCTAATTCTAGATTTTTCTTGCCCAAAATGAAGAGAAGAGAAGCTTCAAGAACAATATAGAAGAGAAGAGAGAATACATACATATATATGTATGTAATTGTTGGTTTAATTAAAATTAAACCAAACCAACCCAAACTGAAGTTACAAAACCGCAATCAATTAATCTCGATTAAATTCTCCCGCTCGGTTTAATAATTATGCCCCAATTCCCGAAATATTTGAGACATCTTCCTGTCCCAAATTATTTCCTTCCCGCCCGTCAAAACCCCGGAATTTCTCCTTAATTCCGCTTAAACCGAACCACTCGGGATTCCTCCACAACGATCACTCCTGTGATCGTTTTACCTCATTTCCCGCCCCTAGGGCCACCAATCAAGCTCCATACCGTTCCACACTCGGTTCAATAACACCCTGGTCTAACATCGCAAGATCCTACGTGGTCACCCAACGGCTAACCCGTCGAAATCCAATTATCCCCGGATTCGAACGAGTAAGTCGTCAACGACCTAGTACATTAGTATCCCCTAACATCGGATCCTAATATACTAAGTCCCCGTGAGATCCAATATCATAGGACCCCATCCCGGTGTACTGATTTATTAGGATCAAATACCACATGACCCTAATCGGTAAACCCCCTGGTTAGGATTAAATACCGCATAATCCTAACCAACATCATTAGAGCTACGTATCACATAACTCTAATGACCCGTCATTAGGATTAAATACACATAATCCTAATGACCCCGTCGATAGAATTAAATATCACATAATTCTACCGACCCCAACCACATAGTAGGATCTATTGACGTAAACCCAAAAATCCCCGAACCAAGACGGAACGAATACTTCGCTCAATCCCGCAACACATGAAATACCACATCATATGTCACCCCGTCGATACATGAAATACCACATCACGTACTCGACACTCCAATACATGAAATACCACATCATGTATTATAAACCACGATTAAATCCATAAAACACCCCTCATGTCATTAATCAACGTCAAAATACAATATCCCGAGGGTTCACCATAACACAACATAAATAAATACAACTCGAGAGGACGACTAAGGAACACGGATGTTACAATTCTCCCCCACTAATTAGATTCGTCCTCGAATCTCAAGTGTCGGCTTGTTTCCTGAACCACTTGGAGAATTTTGCCTTTATCCGTCTCTCGGGTTTCCAATTCTCCTCTTCAACCCCGTCACAATCCCAAAGGATCCTCACCTCGGGAGCCCTCCTCCTCCCGTCAACTCTGATTCTACGATCCAGAATCCTCACGGGTCTTGCCTCGATCCTCAAACTCGGCGACAACTCAGGTGGAATCTCCTGTAACACCTGATCATCCCTATGCAAGAATTTCTTCAACTTAGACACAGGGAACACATCATGAAATGCCTGCATAGACGCTGGCAACTCCAGCTTATAAGCAACAGGTCCAACTCGTTCCAACACTCGGAACGGTCCCAAATACCTCGGACTCAGCTTGCCCTCTGAGATAGACCTGTTCGAACCCTTAAACATCGCCATCATGAGATAAACCATATCTCCTACGGTTATCCGCATAACTCTTTTGACGATCCTGAGCCTCCTTCATATTCAGCTTGAAGACCCGGATCTTTTCCGTAGTCTCCTCCACCAAACTCTCGTTAAACATGCTTCGCTCCCCCACTTGAGTCCAGCATAATGGCGTCCTGCAAGGCCTGCCGTACAAAGCCTCATATGGTTCCATCCCAATACTCGCTTGGTAGCTGTTATTATAAGTGAACTCTACCAAGCTCAGGTAGTCAGCCCAATGACCACCCCAATCCAGTACACACATCCTCAACAGATCCTCTAGGGTCTGAATAGGCCTCTCTGACTGCCCGTCTGTCTGAGGATGATATGCTGTACTCATGTGTACTTTAGTACCCATCTCCTTCTGGAACTCCCGCCAGAAAACCGACGTGAACTTACTATCACGATCCGATACAATGCTCGCAGGTACACCATGTAACCTCACAACCACATTGATGTACTTTTTCGCCAAAACCTGAGCTCCATCTGTCTTCCTTATGGCGAGAAAATGAGCAGACTTAGTCAAGCGATCAACTATAACCCAAATCGCATCTCTGGCCCGGGAATTCGGTAATCCCACTTCGAAATCCATCGTCACCATATCCCATTTCCACTCAGGAATGGGTAAACTCTATAGCAATCCACTCGGAACCTGGTGTTCGGCCTTCACTAGCTGACAAGTCTCACAGCTAGCCACCCACTTGGCTACATCTCTCTTCATCCCAACCCAATGATAATACTGTTTCAAATCTTGGTACATCTTAGTCGCCCCGTGATGAATAGAGAATCGACTCTGGTGTGCCTCCCGAAGAATATCTCTCCTCAACTCCTCATCATTTGGCACACATACTCGACCATGAACCAAGATGGTTCCATTACTCGGATTTCTCATCCTTAGAAGGTTTAACCAAAGCCTCATCCTTATCTTGTGCCGCCCGCACTCTACTCAAAATATCCGCCTGATTAGCCGCTTCTAACCCCAACGGCTCTAACTCATCAGATACAACGTATAGCTGCAAGGTACTAGTCATACTCATCAACTCCTCCGCATCTCTCTCAATACTTGCAGCTACCCGTTTCCTGCTCAAGGCATCCGCAACGAGATTAGCTTTCCCTGGATGATAAGCTATATCGAGATCATAGTCCGCCATAAGCTCCATCTATCTCCTCTGTCTCAAGTTCAACTCAGGCTGAGTGAACACATACTTGAGACTTTTGTGATCCGTGAACATCTGCACCTTACCGCCGTATAGATATGATCTTCATATCTTCAACGCAAACACCACCGCAGCCAACTCTAGATCATGAGTAGGGTAATTGGCCTCATGCTTCCTCAACTGCCTCGAAGCATAAGCAATAACCTTCCCATGCTGCATCAAAACACAACCCAACCCTAACCTCGAGGCATCCGTATAAACCACATATGGCTCCTTAGGATCCGGTAAAGCCAATACGGGTGCGGTAGTCAACATCTCCTTAAGCCTCAAGAAGGTCTCCTCACACTTCTGAGACCAAACAAAAGGAACATCCTTCCCTGTCAACTTCGTCATAGGCTGAGCAATACTCGCAAAACCTTTGACGAATCTCCTGTAGTAACCAGCTAGGCCGAGAAAACTTCTTATCTCCGTAGCATTCTCAGGCCTCGGCCATTCTCTAATGGCCTTAATCTTCTCTGGGTCGACGGAAACTCCACTCTCAGAAACCACATGACCCAGAAATCCAATCTCTCTTTGCCAGAAGCTACACTTACTCAGCTTAGCAAAAAGCTTCTTCTCTCTCAACTTCTCCAATACCCTTCTCAGGTGATAACCATGCTCGTCAGGACTTTTTGAATACACCAAGATGTCATCGATAAAGATGATCACAAACTCATCCAAATATTCTCGAAACACGTCATTCATCAACTTCATGAATGCTACTGGCGTATTCGTCTACCCAAAAGGCATTACTACAAACTCATAATGCCCATATCTCGTCCTGAAGGCCGTCTTCTGAATGTCTGACTCCTTAATAGGAATCTGATGGTACCTAGAGGCCAAATCAATCTTCGAGAACCAAGTAGCACCTCTCAACTGATCCAACAACTCATTAATTCTCGGAAGAGGGTACTTGTTCTTTATCGTAACCCGGTTCAAACACCGATAGTCAATACACAACCGAAAGCTCCCATCCTTCTTTTTCACGAACAAGACGGGTGCTCCCCACGGTGAGCTACTCGGTCTTATGAAACCCTTATCCAACAGCTCCTCCAACTGCTTCTTAAGCTCCGCCATCTCCGTCGGCGCCATCCGGTATGGAGCTCTAGAAATAGGAGCTGTCCCCGGTTCCAAATCAATCGTGAAAGGATCCGACCTCGGTGGCGGTAATCCCTTCAACGGTTGAAATACATCCCAAATTCCCTCACCACGGGAATATTTTGAAGCATTGAATCTCCAACCTCCTTGGGTATCGAGATAGTCGCGAGATATGCTTCACATCCCTTCTCTATCATTTTCTTGGCTTGAATAGCCGAGATCACCAAACTTCCCAACGTAGGTCTTACACCCTGATACACCACATTCCCATGATCACTCTTAAACACCACTCGACCTCGGTGACAATCCAGGTGAGCCTTATACTTCCCAAGCCAATCCATTCCCAAAATCACATCATATATCTCCACTGGCCACACAATCAAATCAGCTGGCTTCACTTCTCTAGCGATATAAACCTCAACATCTTTTACTAGACTATGAGTCTCGAAAGTCTGACCCCCAGCCACTTTCACCCCCTCAAACAATCACTAGGCTCTTCTCGGAGCCTCCCCTCTCTCACTAATTCCGGAGTAACGAAGCAATGAGATGCTCCAGAATCAAACAACACATGATATGTAACCCCTCCCACGTTCAAGGTCCCTACACATAGCCTATGCATTGAGACCACACCACAAAAGCAACCACCACACACAATAGACAACTCATAGTCACAGCAAAAAAATAATTAAATAGAAAAGAATTCTAACCAGTGATCGGCTTGGTGTTGCTCCCTTCTCCCGACTCGATGCTCAGAGAATACACTCGAGGAGTCACCGTTGTCCTCTTAGCAGGTGGAGCTCCGGAACTCTTTCCGCCTTGCTTTAACTTGGGACACAAAGTCTTGATATGTCCCACCTCCTTACAATGGTAGCAAGTTTTAATATCCTTGTTGGGGTAGTTAGCAGCTTTATGACCTTTGCCCCTACACTTGAAGCATCCAGATTGAGTGCTAGAAGCACTCTGAGAAGAGCCCTCCCACTTCCTCTTCTGCCCTCCCATGAACTTGTCACCTCTCCCTGAATCAGAAGTAAACGACTTCTTCCCTTGAGCTTGCGGCTTAAACGCTTTAGCCTCCTCTATCATACCCTCCTCAATCATGGCCGCTCTCTCCACCAACTCGGCCACCGATGCATAAGATCTCACAATGCACCTATTCCTCAACTCCAAACGCATCCCCCTTAGAAACCTTCTTACTTGGGACTGCTCATCTTCAAGGCCCCTTCCCGTAAACCTTCGAAGTCGGTTGAACTCCACTTCATATTCTCTTACCGACTTTGTCCCTTGCGATAATTCTAAGAACTCCTTCTCTAATCGGTCCATAGCTTCTTGCGGGAAATATTTGAGGTTGAACTCTTCACAAAACCCCTCCCAAGTATCCGCCCCATTGGTTCTCCTAACCAACACGCTCCTCCACCACATATGTGCATCCCCCTCTAGATAATGCACCGCCAAGTCCATCTTATATTCCTCCGGATATCTCACCGAGAGAAAATTTCTTTCCAATCTTGACTTCCACTCATCCGCCTGCAACGGTCTGGCACCTCCCGGAAAGAACTTAGTGCCAAGCCATTGCATATGGTCTAGCACCGTAAGATATGGCAGAATTACAGGACCCACATCATTCCCCCTAGCCACGGAGTTAACCACTCTTGGTGGCTCATTCACCTGGGGTGGCGCTTCGGGAGCTAAAGCCGGAACCGCTCCTGGTAACCTCTCTAGAATCTGAGCCAACAACCCCAACATCTGCCCCATTTGATTCGGACCCTCTTGTTGCTGCCCCTGTACTTGCGGCTCACTCCCTGCCGCTTGAGCCGCATTTCTTGCAGCTCCCCCATTTCCTGACTTAGCAACATCTTCGACCATCACTTGGTCTTCACCCCGTGGGTCCGCTTGCTCCCTAGGCTCAGCTGGCTCCCGGGCCACTCCTCTTCTACTTCTACCACTTCTAGTACTTCTCACCATACTAAAAGAACAACAAAAGATTCAATAACCCAAAACTCAATATCACAGACACAAGAGAAGTCTTACCGTGGAACCTTTTCTTTGGCCGAAGAGGATGATCCCTAACCCCAACCCACAATCACAAAACCACAAATCAGCAATCATACATGCAAGCAAGCAACACGCACGACATCCTAGAATCGCTAAGGCTCTGATACTAAATTGACAAGACCCACCCCGGAAGAGCATAGAAGGATAAGCAAAAATATGGTTTTAGTAAAAAAAAATTCGAGATTTTTGAAACATAGATCGATCGATCATCCCAAGATCGATCGATCTCGGCTGCACATGATCGGTCGATCAATATATTTGATCGGTCGATCAATATATTTGATCGATCGATCGGATCCCAGATCGATCGTTCACATGAACCCTGGTCGGTCAAACAACCTTGCGGCGAAATTCAGATTTCCTGATCGATCGATTGCTACCCCCTGATCGATCGATCTATCCTGAACGGTCGATTACCTCGACTCCCCATCGGTCAACAACCCATACGGCAAACTAGATCGATCGATCGGACCTTGATCGATCGATTCCCTTGCCCTGCGCCCCAAAACAATTTCACTCAAACAACACACAATAACATCCAGCAACGAACGATGACTTTTCTTAAGCATTCAACACCATATTATCATCCTAATATGCATCATGACAAGTCCAAAACATTAGCATCCTAAGCATACGAGTTTATAAACAAAACGGTTATACGAAGAAACCCATTACGCCTAGATCATCCGTCTTCCTTCTCGGCCTTGGTTCCACGAGCTTCCATCCTTATGACTTCTCTTTACCTGCACCAAAATAGGCGCATAAGCATTGATAATGCTTAGTGAGGCGGTCATCCCGTCCCCACGGCTATACACACACACATGATCAAAGATTAAACGTAATCGAAATGTACTTAACGAACAACCAAACATATACCGTAATAGAGCTCCATTACAAACACAACACACAACATGGTCAAGCCATGAATCACAACCAATTGGTCTAGTTTCTAAGCACACAACAATCACGAAAAATCAATGATCACATAGTCTAACCGACGGTTACGCACTCACCTTTGCTCAACGGTTTGAACAAGAAACTTTGACGGTTTTTCCAAGCCTTAAGTTACTTCTTCTTGGCTCTTACTCAACTCAACACCAAGTATCACAAAATTCCTGTCAAGAGATCATCAACACACTCTCAAAAAACTGATTACAAGCTCCCAACTCAAGAGCCTAACTCTATCAATTCCGGATTCCTTTCCTCAAAAACATAGCTTTACTTAACCAACCATATCTCTTGCCCTAGATCATATTTTATAAATTCCTTCGGTGAACTTGAAGATCATAGTCTCAAAAACCTATCTACAAAATTTCAACCCAAACAAACAAGAATTGAGTGCCAGATCACTCCATCAAACTCACCCCGTCGCTACAGCGCGAAAACAGGGTAGTCTAGGGAGAAAATTCATATCTCCCAAACCACTCAACATAATCTCACGAATTTTGGTAGATAGCTAGGCAAGAGATTGAAGAACTTACCCAAAACATTTCAGCTTAATCCTTGCTCGTTTGATACCCCGATCGAACCTCTCAAGACACCCCAAGAATTCTGTTTTCTCACCTCTTTCTCTTTTTCTCTTTTTCTCTTGTCCTTCCTCTCCTCCTTCTTCCTCTCTTTCTTTCTCTCCTTTTCTCCCTTCTTCTCTCTCTCTAATTCTAGATTTTTCTTGCCCAAAATGAAGAGAAGAGAAGCTTCAAGAACAATATAGAAGAGAAGAGAGAATACATACATATACATGTATGTAATTGTTGGTTTAAATTAAATTAAACCAAACCAACCCAAACCGAAGTTACAAAACCGCAATCAATTAATCTCGATTAAATTCTCCCGTTCGGTTTAATAATTCTGCCACAATTCTCAAAATATTTGAGACATCTTTCCGTCCCAAATTATTTCCTTCCCGCCCGTCAAAACCCCGGAATTTCCGCTTAATTCCGCTTAAACCGAACCACTCGGGATTCCTCCACAACGATCAGTCCTGTGATCGTTTTACCTCATTTCCCACCCCTAGGGCCACCAATCAAGCTCGGTACCGTTCCACACTCGGTTCAATAACACCCCGGTCTAACATCACAAGATCCTACGTGGTCACCCAACGGCTAACCCGTCGAAATCCAATTATCCCCAGATTCGAACGAGTAAGTCGTCAACGACCTAGTACATTAGAATCCCCTAACATCGGATCCTAATATACTAAGTTCCCGTGAGATCCAATATCATAGGATCTCACTCGGGTCTACGGATCTATTAGGATCAAATACCACATGACCCTAATCGGTAAACCCCCTGGTTATGATTAAATACCGTATAATCCTAACCAACATCATTAGAGCTACGTATCACATAACTCTAATGACCCGTCATTAGGATTAAATACCACATAATCCTAATGACTCCGTCGATAGAATTAAATATCACATAATTCTACCGACCCCAACCACATAGTAGGATCTGTTGACGTAAACCCAAAAATCTCTGAACCAAGACGGAACGAATACTTCGCTCAATCCCGCAACACATGAAATACCACATCATATGTCGCCCCGTCGATACATGAAATACCACATCATGTACTCGACACTCCAATACATGAAATACCACATCATGTATTATAAATCACGATTAAATCCATAAAAAACCCCTCATGTCATTAATCAACGTCAAAATACAATATCCCGAGGGTTCACCATAACACAACATAAATAAATACAACTCGAGAGGACGACTAAGGAACATGGATGTTACAGCAGCTGCTATGACATGTACACAAGGAATTTTATCCAAATTAAATCTACGACAAGTACATGTTTTCTCTGCTAAGTTAACAACGTGCAAAGACGTTTCGGTGGACACTTCTGAGTGATGCGCATATATCTCTTGTACACCAAATTGTTTTGCATTCTCGACTATAACCTGATTCAATTGTAAGTATATCATCAGATTAACTATAATCTACCATCATATGAACTAATTCTACCATCATATGAACTAAGTCTACCATTACATTAACTAAAATCTACCATCATATGAGCTAAGTCTACCATTGCATTACATTAACTAAGTCTACTATTACAATAACTAAGTCTACCATTACAATAACTATGTCTACCATCATATGAACTAAGTATACCATTACTAACCTAAAGGAGTTTTTCAACTGCTTGTGTAAGTACTGTTCTAGCTCGAGATGCTTTGTTTCTCCTCTTTGCGAACCATCTTGTTAACATCGACCTTATTGCTTCAAGAAGTTGGACAATTGGCTCACCTTTTGCTTGGAATAACACTTTATTGATCGATTTTGCTATGTTGGAGGTCGTAAAATTGTACCTATCTCCAGGAAAGTGAACACGGCTCCACAAACGTACATCTACGCGAACCAAATAATCATGAAAGAGAGGATGTACACTTTGAATCTGCACTAACAAGGCATTGAACTCTGTAACAGTATATGCAGTAACAGCTTTCTTCACTAGTTGAAAACACGCTTTTCCTTTGAATTTTACCAAGATGTTCTTATGCAAATGATATGTGCATATACCACGAGATGAAAGTGGGTATACCTTATCTATCACTCTTGCTATTGACCTATTCTTATCAGAAATAATGGCAAGCTTTTCATTTTCGGGGATAACACGTTGTAGTTGTGTAAAGAACCACTCCCAAGACTCATCATTCTCAGTATCAACGACAACAGAGGCTATTGGGAATATATTGAAATTTCCATCTTGGGTGGTTACAACAAGTAGAGTACCTTTGTATTTCCCATGCAAAAACGTACCACCAACAACAATAACTTTCCTCATGTAGGTAAACCCTTCAAAGCTGGCTCCAAATGCAATGAAAAAAAACTTAAACTGTCATCTTGGTCAACATCAAGCTTAATAACTGTTCCAGTATTAGCTCGCCTAATCATGTACAAGTAACTTGGTAGTTCTTCATATCCACACTCTGAACTTCCCATTATTAATTTATGCGCAAACTTGAGTGTACGATGTGCCTTCCAGTACCCAATCTTTAGTCCGTATCGTTTTGTTAGAGCATCAGTGACAAGATTAGGGACCATATTGTGTCGAACAGAACCTACAAAATCTGCGTATAGGCATCCAGGTATCTCAGAAGTAGCTTTTCGACATCAGCTAGAGCGCTTAATCACAGAACATGTATGGTCCGCAACATAAACCTTAATATGAAATTGAGGGCTATCTCCAACGGTCTTAGCCCTAACCTCGATGTACATCCTTTTATCCAACACTTTACCGTATACAAATTTGGCGTTGTATGGTCGACGTCGAAGTCAAATTTCTATATAACTGACAGAATCTTCAATTTTGACTCTAGCTCTTCCTTTGTGGCGTAAACCTGCCCAACATACAGTTCTACCGACGATAATTCCAATTGGCAAAACTCTTTTTCTTGTGCTACTTTCCTTTTTTGGGTGGAAGAATATGTTTCTAATCATCCTCATCCATAAATATTTTGTCCATACCGTAGTCATCATCAGGACTTGCCCCATCCGTGTCATCGCAATAATCAAATCTGTCTTCATCATCTTCTTCCACATTTTCTTCCTTGACTTGTTCGCCTGTCTTCTTAGTATTTTTTTCTTCTTTGATTTGTTGACTTGTTCCTTTTTTATCTGTAACCTCCACACAGAGACGCATTGTGCATGTCTTTGATTGCGTCAAAAAACCTTCCAATTGACGACAACTGCCAACAAAAACTGGCAGCGTATCTTTTGGCAAATTTGGAAAACTCCTCTTCGACAACATATAGCTCAATTTGAGCTCAATATTCCGATGATCCAAGCCAAATTCATCATAAACCACACCAACCAAATTGGCATAGGTAGTATCGCAATCAACTCCTACTAGTTTACACCCTCTTCCGTTGTCAACACTGAAAATCCACCGATTTTTCTCCCTTCTCTAACTACCACAGACCAATATAACTTGCTCCATGAAGAAGATAACGAACAAAAATGTCAAAGGTAGAAAAGATAATCAAAAAAATTGGGTTTATAGGAAAGAAAAAAAAAATAGAAAGAACAAAATTTGGGAGATCCGGCGAAACAAAAAAAGGGGATCAACGACCCTACATTGGCCACCCAAAGATAACCCTAGTTTAGTTAGGAGAAAATGGTCTTTTCGTCCTGTGGTAACGAATAAAATCTACCGTAACCTCTAACAAACTCTACCACATAAGTAGAGTCTATAATGATACGATAGAGTTTAAAATCAATGACGCGGTAGACTTAATAAGATGAGTCTTGGAATTATTCGACGTTGTTTGGACGAAAATCAAAAACAAAAAAAAATTGGCAAAACGACAGCGTCGTGGCAGATGTGGGGTTAAATGATGTCGTTTCTTCGTTTTTCATTTCTAATTTGTCTTCTCCACCATCGTAACCTAACAATTTGGGGAAATTTTTGAGGAATTTTGGAATCTTTGCGAGATCTTGTAATTACCTCCAATGTCTTCATCACCTAGTTCATATAAGTTTTTTTATTGAATTTGATTAGCAATTTTGACTTCTAGAATATATGTTGATGAACTCCGATTTACAAAATTTCGATTTCGAAATTAATGTAGGAGTAAGCGATGGATTCAGACACATTGGAGATGAAAAGGGGAGAGGAATGCCGAGAGAATGCAGATGCGGTGCAAAGACTAGAATCCTGACATCAGAGACAACGAAGAATCCTAGGAGGTTATTTTATTGTTGCTTTTATGGCCCAAAAGAGATTATGTCTGGAACTTAGACTTTAAGTATTAAATCTAAATTGAAGAAATTGTTTGATCGACAAAAATGATTGTTCTTGTTGTAGAATAATGACATCTATTTAAATGGACTAATATTGCTATGGTTGAAGAGATAGAGGTGGTTGAGAGTGTTGTTGAGAAGATTAAAGTAGACGTTGGAAGCTTAGAAAAAGGTTTACCAAATCTGGAGAGCTACGGAAATGAGATTGGAGAGCTCAAAGCCATGGTTGCTTGCTGTGACACAGAGATACATTCCAGTGCTTCAAAAATTTGGTCATATGTAGTTTAGTCATGTTTGTGGCTTATGTTGTCATGTTTTGAATTTTAATTTGAATTTGTGTAGCTACTGCCACAAAAAGGTGCAGACTGAACTGCTCGTAACGAATAAAGTCTACCGTCATTGTGAACTAAAGTCTACCGTCATTGTGAACTAAAGTCTACCGTAATTGTTAACTAAAGTCTACCGCATAGATCGAGTTTAGAATGATACGGTTGAGTTTAAAGTAACGATAAATGCGCGGTAGACTTAATAAGATGACTATATAAATTCTTCGAGTGTCCTTTTTGTGAATTAGGGTTTTTTGTGAGCTTCTTGCGGAACTTCGTCTTCGTCTCCAACTTCGTCTTCTCCCATATACGACTCTCAATTTTACTGTAGGCCTTCGTTATCTTCATCTTCTTAGTCTTCTTCCTCGTCTTCCTTGTCTTCCTCATCTTCATCGTCTTTGTCTTCGACGTCTTCTTCTCTTCATCTTCTTCATTTTCTTCTTCTTCTTCGTCTTCGTCTTCTTCATATTCTTCTTCTTCTTCGTGTTTTTCTTCTTCTTCCTCTTTTGTTTTCGTCTTCTTCTTCGTCTCCGTCTTTTTCGTATTTTTCATCTTCTTCGTGTTCTTCTTCTTCTTCCTCTTCGTAAGATCTCTTATCGTTTCGTTCGTCTCTCTCTCTCGCGATCGATTTCTTGATAATTTCATACATTTGGTTGACAAATCTTGTATCAGGATGTTATGGTTCTTAATTGTATGCTATGGTAGAGTAATTGTATGTTATGGTAGACTAAATGTATACTTGCCTGTTATGGTAGACTTTGATGCATGTTATGGTAGACTTTGATTCATGTTATGGTAGACTTATGCATGTTATTGTAGACTTATGCATGTTATGGTAGACTTTTTTGATGCATGTAGTGGTAGACTTTTTTATGCATGTAATGGTAGACTTTGATGCATGTAATGGTAGATTTTGATGCATGTTATGGTAGACTTTGATGCATGTTATGGTAAACTTGATAGGTTTCTCTTTTGAACGAGGATGAGCTTCGACAGCGGTGACAGCAGTGCTAACAATCGCATTTCCGAGGTTATTATAGATAAACAGGAAAGGACAAAGGCGCGAAGTGAAGGTCAATATAGAATTCCCGAGCGCTGTTTTTATGGTGGAAAAGCAGGAATCAGAACTTCATACACCGAAACCAATCCAGGTAGAAGATATTATTCTTGCGAGCTCGTTGATGTAAGCAAATGAAAAAGATAATTTTTTTTTCTTATTCTTTGTTAGAGTTATAGGTTATTGTTGTTGTTTTTTTTGTTTAGGATGGTGATAGCCATATATGAAAATGGTGCGATGAGGTAATGATGGAAGAGTTGCAGGACATGAAGGAAGAAATTTCAGACCTACATGATCGGACGAGATACTATACTCTTGGAGACAATGATGAGGTAGTTGAACCGAGATTGATGTGGAGCAATGTCAGAATTCATCGACTCGAGATATGTGGTCTCAAAGAATGGAATCATGAGTTTGAAGCTAAGTACAACGACTTTAAAAGAATTATTAAAACAGAACGCACAGGAAATGCCAAGGAGATGAAGCTTATGTTCGGTCTTGGTATTGCAGTGATTGTTTTGGCCGTCATAGTCTATTTGTTTATTTAAACTATATGTTGTTATGTTATGTTTGTTGTTTTCTTTATCTTGGATCGGTAATGACGTTGGTATGGGTGTTATGTTTGGTTTTTTTAAGGATCGGTAAAAGACTTGTGACTTTTTCAATGGTCCTAAGTTACTTTTGGAATGTTATGTTTGGTTTTTTTAACTAAGACGATAGAGACAATTGAATAAAACAACCTAAGTTCTCGCAATGACTTATGACCTTTTGAATGAAAAAGTTATAAACTTTGCTATTTTTGGTAAAATGATTGATTGCTTATTATTAGGAAATGTTATGCCTTATATAGGCTACAGCATTAGGGTTTCTAAATGGGTCATAAGATATATCCTTAAGCCCATTAACAACCAAAACCCAAAACAAACAAAAAGCCTCAAAACACTTAGTCTCAAAACACAAGGAAAAGACTAAATAAGGAATGGGAGCTTTTGTAATCACTCGCTAAAGATAGAATCATATCTCTATATGTTTGAGCTTGTCATCTAAAGTTTCCAAACTAAACATATATGGGATACAAGATATGATGCCCTAAACATTCAAGCCTCGCTAAAATCTTCTCTAGAACCCGTCGTGGTAAAGTAGAGTTAGAGAAAGAGTACTTACTTGTCTAAGGTCTTGAAGGGGTGTTCTCACTGATGGGTAGTGAGAACACACAAGACCTTATCCCCAAGGCTGCATGTTCATGATCTAGAGCTCATCGATCCGAAGTGGTGTGTCTTGTCCGGTTCGGTCTTGTCTTGATCATGAAATGGCTCGATGTTGGTGGCTCTCTTTCTTGGATCTTCCATCATGCTCCAAGACATCTTCTCAGCATCTCCAAGTGGCAAATACACCTTTGGCGAACAGTTAGATCCTTCACGGTCCTCGGTGTAGATGTTGAGATCTGATGTGATGACCACATCATTCCCTCCCCTTTGAAAAGGTTTGGACCTCCAAACAACCATGTTACCTACACCACAATAGACCAACTCAGGCTCATGGAAGGAGTGAAAAGAAACATTCTTACCTGGAGTTCGTAGTTGTCGGTTCGGTGTAGCAAGCTCTTCTCGGTCCTTGTGGTGGTTTCGTCTAGATTCACCCGTGAGATGAGTCTTCTACATGATGTCTGTTCAGACCTCATGGGGATCCTAAACCATGTTCCCAACTGAAGGTAGACTCTTCCTTTGCTCTGAATGGTTCACCTCTCATAGTGCTTGACCTTGTCCTTAGAGTCGCCACAAATTTTCTTAAAGAGTTTCCGCATGACATCGCCTTTGGTGAATTCCTTTGAGTCATCTTTCTCAACTTGGGGTTGAGATAATAAGCTCAAGATAGTATGGTGAACAAGACCATAATCATCCCTAGATGTCAACAACATGTGATCCGGTGGTATAAACTCCATCAAAGAAACCGTGTCGGGACACTTCTCCGATACCGTGTCAACAATGGCTCTAGGGTAAGTAGTGCGAGCCGTGGGACTAAACATGAGATGTACCCTCTTGAGAATCTCTTGTAGGATAGCAAGAGTCAGTCTCTCAATCTGAACCTTAGGTAACAATAAGGTGAAACTCGTGGGAGTAGTGATCCGCGGCTTGTCAGGCTCGATAAATGATGAGAAAGAGCTGTTGGGTAATACTCTTGACTTGGTCAGCTTGGGTACAAGGCACTTAGCATAGTAGACAGTCAATATGCTCTTTATATTAGCTCCATAAGAATGCTCCTTTAAGACTTCCCAAGCTTTTGTAGTGCTACACGCCTTTTTTTGGTTCCATCCGATATCACTTTGAGGTTTTTGACCACACATGGTTCTTTGTAGGGCGTTTGGACCATGTTCCTTGAGGGAAGCTCCTTCAAGGCTGTAAGGAGTAGGGTAGGCTTCAATACCACATTCAGCAGATGGGTCTTTAAGACCGGGTTCATCGTTGTTTTCGAACTCGAAGGATTTCGGCCCCTCAATGAGAGTAGTCATGGGAACCCGCATGACGGCTTCAGCTTTGTAGCTACTCTCTTCTTCACCACTATTATTCATATCAAGAGATTTCTTAACTTCTTCACAAGGTGGTAGAACGTATGTGATTGGGCTGTTGACGTTTTCCTCCGTCCGTGGTAAGATCGGTGGAAGTTCTTCGGCTTTCCTCTTCGAAACCAAGCCTATAGTCACAACATCTTTGAAACACGTCAATAGATTAGGTCAAGAATAATCACGCATAGGTTCTTCTACCACATTAGAAGCCATAAGGAGATTAGACTTAGGGGGTGTTATTGGTTTAGTGATTTAAGTAGAATCTTAATGATTATGATAATTGTAGAATTTAAGGAATTGTTAGAGAGTTTATATAATTTTCTCATATTCTCAGAGATTTTCATAGTATTTAGAAAAACATAACTTTGAGAATCTCACTTTAACATCTATTATTTTGAAAGTTTTTAAAAGTTGTTTCACATGAACAAAAAATTTTAAAATCAATAAACCAATAACACTAAACTTTAATATAATCTGAAAGTTGGTTAAAATCTTTTTAATCCAATAACGGATAAGTTTTAATAACTTTTTAAAATCATCAATTCAATAACGCATGACTTTTAATGTCTCAAAACAACTTTTATAAATCATAAACCAATAACATAAAATTTTAATAGAGTTTTTAAAAGTTAAGATTGAATAACATTAAACTTCTTAAAACTTATAACTCTTTAAAAATCACTAAACCAATAACACCCCCTTAGAGCTAATATTGTCCTCAGAGAGCTTGACTTGCATTTCATGGACTTGAGACTGTGAGAGAATTGAAGTGCTAGACTAATCTTCTTTGCATTATGCATGAAAGTATAATGGTTACTCCTACCATGATGAATGATTTCCTTATCATATTGCCATGGTCTCCCTAGTAATAAGTGAGTAGCTTGCATAGGAACTATATCACACAATGCATCATCACTATACTTACCCACACTAAACAAAATCCTAACTTGTTCATTGATTCTCAATTCCGTTTTGTCACTAAGCCACCTAAGTCTATATGGTCTAGGATGTTTCATAGTCTCTAATCCAGGTTTCTCTACCATATAGAAGCAAGCCACATTAGTACAAGAACCACCATCAATAATCATA
Organism: Boechera retrofracta; assembly: GCA_015832515.1. Classification (NCBI taxonomy): domain Eukaryota; kingdom Viridiplantae; phylum Streptophyta; class Magnoliopsida; order Brassicales; family Brassicaceae; genus Boechera; species Boechera retrofracta. The sequence goes on along the minus strand of JACCIV010022804.1, from coordinate 1,174,973 downwards.
CCACAAACTTTACCCTTTACCGTACAACGAGTGTGGAAGATGTTTTCTCGTTGTTTCGTCTCTTCCGGCATTGGCTCGGTACTAAGGACTCGGTGAATGACTAGAAGCTCTCCCTCATCTGGATATGCAACTTCACCTTCGGGACTTTCTTTCCTCTCGTGAGTTTCGACTTCGTCTTGTGATTCATAGTCACCAATTTTGGCTTCGTCTTGTAATTCATAGTCACCCGACGGGGTAATGATCATGGCTCTCGGGTTTGGGCACTCTCTAGCATAATGACCCCGTCCTCTATACTTGTAACACATGATGTCCCTTGTCTTTGGACCAGTAGGGACTCCCTAGGCTTCGGGTCTCACCTCCTTAGAAGCTTCATGAGGTTTAAGCGGAATCCTAGTGTCATTAGTCAGCGCTTGGCCCTTGTCTTGGTACTTGGCGGCACTAGTGCTTGACCCCGAAGTTTGTGACTTCCAAGGGGAGTTAGTGGCTGCTCCAGACTTGATCTTTTTCTTGAGATGACCCTCCACTTAAGTATCTAAATACAATAGCTCATTAAGATCATTGTAATTGAGCATCTCCACTTTGCGAGCAATGTGGTCTTGGAGCCCGTCAAAGAATTGTTCCATGAGTGTCTCTTTGGTATCTTCTAGATTGAGGCGGTTTTTAGATGTTCGAATTTCTCATAGTACTCCTCAACACTCTTACTCCCTTGAGGAAGCTTCATAAACTTCTTTTGTAGCTCTCTATGGTAAAGAGGAGGCACATATCTTCCTTGCATCATGAACTTCATGATTTCCCAAGACAGAACCGGTCCTTCTCCGTTTCTTCTTCTCTTGGCCGCATCTCTATCCCACCATGTAAGGGCGTGATCAGTGAGTTGTGCAGCAGCATATGACACCTTCCTTGGCTCGTCATATGTATAGACTTCAAAGCGACCCCAGGACAGGCGGGATCACCTGCTGAGTTTAAGCATATCAATAAGCGGAGGAAAAGAAACTAACAAGGATTCCCTTCGTTCCCACTCGAGATAAGCTTCCGGGTCAATTTTTACGGTAAATGTGGGGGGCCGATAACTTGAGGCTTTGAGAGTGAACCCTTGGCTGGTCTTATGTGTCTCTTTCTCCATAGTCTCTCCTATCTCTTGGCCTTGCTCTCCTAGGTGGAGGAGGCTGGAAGTACTCTTCCTCGGAGATCTCATCAATTACCGGATCATAGACCGGTGGATAAGCTTGACGCGGGGGACGTGGCTTTACTTGGCCAATTCGGTCCCCGAGCTGTTGTAGTTGTGCTTATATACCCGTGAAGATGGCTGTGAGGCCAGGAGGCTCAGCCATAGCCCCTCGATCACCTCGCAAGACAACACCAAAGACAAAAATTTGATCAAAATCGGTACAAATTAGCACTAAATCAGAATTTTAATTTGTAAATTTTTAAACCGGTTTCTAATAATCAAAAACAATTCTAGCACATGTTAAATGAAAAAAACAAGCTCGCAAATTCAAATTTTGGGCGCCCATAAGCTGGCCAAAAAAGAGAAAGAGGACCACACAAAGGTAAAAGGAAAAGCAGGTGTACAACAAAAGACTTTTTTCTTTTGCAATAACACCCTCTTCTTCACTAAGCTCTTATCAATGGTGAACCTAACAAAATCCAGAAGCAACACAGCAAGCACAAGGAGAAACACAGCCCTATTATGCAAATTAACTCAAAGAAAACTCGATTCTAGCAACCTAAAGGGACGGGAACCAAAAATCAAACTCAAAGCTTCAACCTTTATGAAATTTTCACTAAAGCAAGCAACTTTTTTTAAGCAAAAGCAAGAAACTTTTTTTAAGCATAATCAATCATAACACTCAAGTAGCCAGCTAGCAACATTATAATCATGCAATGGGAATCCATATATCAGCCTAGAAGCTCAACAAAGCATGATAAAGCAAGCTAACCACAAGAACAATTCAAAAACTCAAACGTTCTCAAGATCTAAGCTTTGAAAACGAAATCAACACAAAGTAGCAAGCTTTAAAGAGGAAAGATACAACCTTTAGTAGGAGCTTTTAGCTCTGATACCAAATGGTATGAACCCACAAAGCTAGACTCAAAGGATCAGACCTTTAGTGAGTTTAAAACTGGTGGAAGAGGATGGAGCTTTCAAAGAGATATGGTTCAATCTTTGAGAAGCTAAGGGATGGATGAATGGACATGATGATGGAGTGAAGATAGAGTGGACTTGCTGGAGAATCATGAGCCAACAACAAGGGGGCGGAGCTTTGCAAGAGATGTGGTTCAATCTTGCTCAGCGGAGAGATGGTGAACACGGCGGCGGTGGAGTGAAGTGTGGAGCGGCGGTGGAGTGAAGGCAACCCACAAAGGAGGTGAAAGTCTTTTGATACAACCAGGATAGATCCTAAGGGTGAGAGACACACTCAATCACACTTAAGGATAACCTAATCTAGAAGAACCTCAATAGATTAGAGAGAAAGTTATAAACTTTGCTACTTTTGGTAAAATTAGCCCTGGGCAAATAAACCGGACCCGAAAACCCGACCCAAACCCGACCCGAGAAACCCGACCAGATTTGAATTCGAATCTATAGAAATACCCGATCAGGTTTTAAATAAAGTAGTTTGGGTTTCGGGTAGGGTACGTGTATTACCCGATACTTATTGGGTATTTTTTATACCCGAAATATACAAACGGTTAAAACTCCCTATGGTGCATAGGCTAAGTGCTCGCCGAAATCTAGTTCATAGAATCCCTAAGTTCTCGCCAAAACCTAGTTCATAGAATCATAATAAACATAAACAATCTCGCCAACGCCTCGTTTCCCTCTTCAATCGATCCCCTTTTCAGCCTGGATTTCAATCTACATTTCTCATTTCGAACTACCGGTGCTTCTTCCTCTCATTCTAGATCCAAAAATTGATCTCAGGTATGTCTAATTTCTTTATGTTCTTTGTCTTAAATCCCTAATTTATATGTTTTGTTAGTCGAAAAATCCCTAATTTTCTATGTCTTCTTCATCGACATATCTCTGTTGAAGGTGGGTTGTATTCGATTTTTAAAAATTTATACTTTCTGTATAATTTATACAAAAATTTGTGCTTTCACCGACACTTGATTATCTTTCCTCGAAATCTCTCAATGGGTTCTGTTTATTTTGGTTTCTCTATTACTGACATGAATTACCTTAACGATGCTTAATCTTGTTTGACTTGTGATGATGATGGCTTAAGTTTTTTGCTATCTAAATTCCAGCTGTTTTCTAGTATTACATGAGCTCAAAAGCAGCAGTTATGAGTTTAGTGTTTTGTCTTAAACTAGGTTATCTCTTCTACTATGGCGTTAGTTACATTAATTTATTTTCTCAATGATTGTTTTTTACTCCAATTTATTACTGCTGTTATAGTCGTTGCAGAGATGGCTTGGTGTTTGAGAAGAGCTTAACTACATATTCTTGTTAAGCTCAAATGTGTTCTTCTTTAATTTTTTATTATTTAACCACTTAAGTACTAAACTCTGGAATTTTGCTTCATAATCAAGAATTTCATTCATATTGAAGTAAGATTACAATCATTAACTCAGATTTCCACAGTCTTTCCAAGTTACAATAGGGTTTAGTTTTATATCTCATATCCTTCTTTATGTACAACAAGCCTCTTCCTTTTCGCAGTATTATTTGGACTTGACGGCTGGGAGAATCAAACAAAGCACAAATACGTAACTTTATGCTTCAAAGTTCTTTATGCATTATGCATACATAACTTTTTCATGTGAATTTGATTATACACGTCTTCTCACTATATTAGTCAGTAGGTATTGCAGCTTCTACAATTATAAGACTCAGCCTTTAAGTAAATGTCAGTTGAATCATCCTTTAATAGTTTAACTCATCTCTCTTTATGTTTTTATTATAGATGCACTTTCTTTTTAATGTAACAGGGACTGCAAAGTGCTCATTTGATGATTAGTGCTCATTAGTGTGTGTGATGGTATTTCTATGTTACTTTCTCTTATGTTTATTGAACTATGTATGGTAACTTTGGTTTAACGGTTAAGGCTATGTATCAAAGATGTTCGAATGTTTGATGTTTCTGTTTGGTTTAAAACGATGAATGTTTGATGTTTCTATTTGGTTTAAAATAATGGATGACTTTATGTCTGTTTTAAGTTTAAATTCGGGTATTTTATGGTTATTTGGATACATTTTGTAATAAATACCCTAACCCGAATTAAGATCCGGTAATTTTCAGGTATTTATTGGATATCAATATTAAGTATATATCCGACCTGAACCCTCTAAGAACGAACCGAATCCGATCCGGTTTTTATAAATATCCGAATGGGTCTTCAACTTTTAGACCCGGAAACTCGATGCCGAATAGACCCGATCCGAAACACGAACGGGACCCTGAATCCCAGGGCTAGGTAAAATGATTGATTGCTTATTATTAGGAAATGTTATGCCTTATATAGGCTACAACATTAGGGTTTCTAAATGGGTCATAAGACATATCCTTAAGCCCATTAACAACCAAAACCCAAAACACATAAAAAGCCTCAAAACACTTAGTATCAAAACACAAGGAAAAGACTAAATAAAGAGGAGAGTTTTTGTAATGACTCCCTAAATATAGAATCATATCTCTATATATTTGAGCTTGTCATCTAAGGTTTCCAAGCTAAACATATATGGGATACAAGATATGATACCCTAGACGTTCAAGCCTCGTTAAAACCTTTCTCTAGAATCCGTCGTGGTAAACTAGAGGTAAGAAAGAGTACTTTACTTGACTAAGGTCTTGAGAGAGTGTACTCACTGATGGGTAGTGAGAACACACAAGACCTTGTCCCCAAGGCTGCATGTCCATGAGCTAGAGCTCATCGGGTCTAAAGTGGTGCTATCGGAGATCTGTTTGGTTTCGCTACACGTCTTGTCTGGTCCGGTCTTGTCTTGATCATGAAATGGCTCGATGTTGGTGGCTCTCTTTCTTGGATCTTCCATCATGCTCCAAGCCATCCTCTCAGTATCTCCAAGTGGCAAATACACCTTCGGCCCACAGCTAGATCCTTCTCGGTCCTCGGTGTAGATGTTGGGATCCAATGTGATGACCACATCACACTCTCGTGGTGAAGTTCTCCTGAGATCTTTAGCTAACTTGGCCAGGGCTAGATAAGCATAGAGCTATTCTATCAAATGACAAACTCGACCATAGCTAATACTCCCAACTATGCAGATCTGAGATCTTTACCCACTCTCATGGCGCAGGGAATCTCTAATAGTACAACCACACCTACTAGATTCAGTTGTACACTTAACCATCTCCAATAAAAGAATACTTAGCATTAAGATGCATAGAAAGATAGCTAAATCGATTAAGAACAATCAAACATATATTAAACCCTAAAAATAGATTCCATCATCGACCACCATCCTAGTGGTCTAAAAGATGTACTCTAAAACAGAAGATAAGAAGTAAAAAAGAAAGAACTCTTTATTAGGTTTTTTTGAAGTGGTGGCTACAAAAGTTCTGTATTAAAAGTTATGTTTTCTAGTGAGATTATATGTGATTATATAGTCACAGGGATTCTTAAAATATTCTATTTCGTCTTTATCTTGTTTATGGAAGCTTAAAACTCGAGATGACAAGTAGCCCGAATCATGTCTTGCCCCGTAGAAAATTTTTCATTATTTTTGGAGGTCAGTATCGACCCTGATTGGCCGATTCTAGGATCGATATTGGGTTTTTTTCTTTGATAAATCGATTCTTCCTCCGAGAGTATTTTCTAAAAATTCTTCTAACTTTATATCGACCTATTATTGGGGTCGATATTGACCTTCTTCGGTTCCCTGAAATCTTTTTCCGAATGGGCATGATTCAAATGGCAGTGTCAACTCTCCCATAGGTCCTAGCAGGCTCCAGAAACAGTCAAAACATCGAGTTTAGCTCCAAGTACCTGAAAACATATAATCACATGCAAAAACACTAATATTACACTAAATATTAGTTATAAAACCTAAAACTAACTTATATGGCAGCTCCCACATAAAAAGTCCTGTTATTTATTTATTTTTATTTTTTTGTCTCACAAGAATGGAATGCTTTTTAACGTCGTTAGCTCGACGACCTCTCAGAGTGATCCGAGGATGGTAAGTCCATTTCTCCCCAGCAAGAGCATCATCAGTATGAGGGTCATCATCAAAGAGTTTTCTTCTCAGGCATAGTGGAGTAGCGCTGCTGGCTAGCGTTGCATAATAGAATAAGTCTATGTTCACATAGTAAACGACATTATTTTTTTTGGCCAATCTATAACTGCTCTAACTGTTGCTAGAAAAGGTCCTCCAAGGATGAGCGATGTATCATCCTCCTCCCTTATATCAATCACATGAAAATCAGTAGGGACCCCATGATCTCTAATCCATACAGTAACATCTTCAACTACGCCTAAAGAGCCTGTGATATCGGCATTAACTATTCGATAAATCAAAAAATACCCGTACAAAACGAAAAAACATAGTTAAAACCACTTGATCCCGAACCGAACGGAGAACCATGGATAATCTTTTATCTTAGTTTCGGTCTTTTGTGATTCGGTTCCCAAGTTTTTTTTCCGTTTCGGTTCTTATATAGTATCCAAAACCGAACCGACTACCAAATTTCAGTTCTATTCGATTCTTCGGATCCGGTCAATATGCCGCTGTCCGCTACTTACAGATTTATTTAAGAAACTGTAACATACGGACAGAAGTAGGATGTGCAGGTCGTCTACCGGTTATATCCCCCCAACTGTAATTAGATCCAACAAACTGAAGCTACAAAGAAAATTTGTCTATCATTCATTGAAAAATGTTGTCATATTTTATGCAAGCAAGCAACAATATAGTAGGTAATCAACTAAAGCTACAAAGAAAATTTGTACTCAACCATGCATAATGAAAACCAAAAAAAGCCCAAAAAATTATTCAAATGGTGGTAATCGGTCTATTAATCAGTCAATATCATAAACTGAATTCTAATGGATGTATACATTTGACCAATACGATCACTTTTAGTGTATTCTTCTACTCGATCGGGAGACAATGTTTTTTCCTAAAAAAAGAAAAAAACAAATAGAACTTGTTCGGTATAACCCAATACCGAACACATTTTAATAAATTCCAAATCCAAGTGCCAAGTCAATAAGTTAAAATTTTTATAATTGGGAAAAAATGTTTATATAATGTTACTTCCCATTTGATCTTCTCTTGAAATATCTGTCTACAAACAAACAAACAAATATATACGAAGAAAAGAAAAGTTGCACAATGGTGAACTTGGTCGAGGCACAAAAGCCATTGTTGTACGGTCTAATGAAGATGGCCGGCGTCGTTCCTTACACTTTGGAGATCGAAACAGGGTCGAAGATGAACTTTTGGGTCCCTAAGAAAACCCTAAAGAAAAAGTCCGGTTCCGGAAAACCAACGAAACCCGATAAACCGAAAAAGCCTGCCGTCTTGTTAATCCATGGTTTCGCCGGCGAAGGAATCGTGACGTGGCAGTTCCAAGTCGGTGCATTATCCAAGAAATACTCGGTTTACATACCGGACCTCCTCTTTTTCGGTGGATCTTACTCCAACAACTCGGACCGGTCTCCAGCGTTTCAAGCAGACTGTTTGGTCAAGGGGCTTAGTATCCTCGGCGTGGATAAGTTTGTTCCCGTAGGGTTTAGCTACGGGGGCATGGTGGCTTTCAAGATCGCTGAGGCTTACCCGGACATGGTTAGAGCAATCGTTGTGTCTGGTTCGATTCCCACAGTGACCGACACCATTAATGAGGCAAGCTTGAACCGGTTAGGGTTTAGTTCTTCCACGGATCTCTTGTTACCGACTTCGGTTAATGGACTTAAGGCTCTCTTCACCATTGCTGTGCATAAACCCTTGTGGTTCCCTAAACGATTGTTCAAAGAATACATCGAGGTGATTATTACTGCGCAAAGTTATATGATATTGCATTAACTTGATGTTCCGTAATAAATGATTGCATTCTGTGTTTCTTTAGCAGCCATATAACTACGCAAAATTGTTCGTCCCCCCCCCCCCCCCCCTCTCTAATTCACATTTTATTTTTTCCTGTATGATAAATATTTTAGTGTCGCAAAAAAACATATTATCATATGGATCACGTTTTCAAGAAAGAGTGATTGTTAGAGTTAGGTAGGACTCGCGAAGTATATTTGCCTCTTTATGTCAAATCTCCTAACTTGGCGCTTACACAATTTATGGATCAATTTTCCTAATTTCACTGAGATCCATTATTATTCAAAAATATTATGCTTTCATTTATTCTATTATTTTCTTAAAATATAGTGTTTGGGATATAAATTGGATTCTCAAAGCTTTTATTAAAACACTATTTGATATTTGTTATAAATAACAAAACTCTCCTTGAAATTAGCAAATCTTTTTATAAAATAAACCAACTTTATTCATGTTTATAAACTTATTACGCTTACCCAGTTTTGAGAAACTTAATTTTCCGTTATTTTCAATCATTCATAAATTTAATTGTTGAAGAGTGTTGTTTTAGTTTTTTCTTTAGTGGGTAGAAGCAATTTTTGTGATCTCCGTGAAGCCGACACGGGGTTTGTCCAACATAAGTGTTTCACCTATTTGGAAGGCCTACTTGGATAATTATGATTCTTGGCTTTGTGGATCTTTCATGTGATTCTAGCTGTTGTTGTCTCAATCTCTTTTTCTTACATTAAATTTTACAGAAAAAGGTATCAGAGAATAACATAGCTAATTGAATGTAGTAAATAAGGAGCTTTTTACTGTAATTGAATTAAAGTGAAGACTGAGCTAATCATTGTGGTTAAATTGAGCAGTGAAGCTGCTCGATTGGGGTGAAGAAGGTCATAGGTCAGAAGCTGAGATTTTGTCTTTGAGGGCAGATTTTGCTCAGGAGGTTGCTGTTTGGCATAAATTGGATCATCCTAATGTTACTAAGGTTACATATTATACTTCTGCAAATTATCCGTTTTTTTAACCATTGTTTGATGAGGAAATAAATAAGTTTTGGGTCATCAATGAAATTTGCAGTTTATAGGAGCTACAATGGGTGCATCAGGCTTACAGTTGCAAACAGAGAGTGGTCCATTAGCAATGCCAAACAATATATGTTGTGTTGTTGTTGAATATCTTCCAGGTGGTGCTTTAAAATCTTACCTAATCAAGAACAGAAGAAGAAAATTAACATTTAAAATCGTCGTTCAGCTCGCTCTTGATCTCGCTAGAGGGTATTATATTCTCCCTTCTCGTGGTGTTTATTTGCTCTTCGTATAGTATTTAGAAGAAGCGTATATTTACACTTAAAGGATTGTTGTTATGTTGCTTTTAGGTTGAGTTACCTTCATTCACAGAAGATTGTTCACCGAGATGTAAAGACTGAGAACATGTTGTTAGACAAAACTCGGACTGTCAAAATCGCAGATTTTGGAGTTGCGAGAGTTGAAGCGTCTAACCCTAATGACATGACAGGAGAGACTGGCACACTTGGCTACATGGCCCCTGAGGTACTATCGACAGAAAGCATCATCAATTTTGGAAACCAACCCAATTTTTATACAAATCAACTTTGCTTGCAGGTTCTCAATGGAAACCCTTATAATCGAAAATGCGATGTATACAGTTTCGGGATCTGCTTATGGGAGATATATTGCTGTGACATGCAATACCCTGACCTTACTTTCTCTGAGATTACTTCAGCCGTCGTCCGCCAGGTATAGTTATAATTGGTAATACTGCTGAATAGCGGAAATATAAATCTTATGTGGAAGAAATGGTGGAATGGAATAAGCGAACAAAATTTAATTTAGTTGAAAATCCGCAAAATGGCGGTTTCACAGTTATATATTGTTATAAATCTAGCGGATCACTGAATTAGAAAATGTTGATTAGTGTGGACTGTGGACTGTGGACTGTGGAGTAGCAGAACCATTTCATCGTTTAGCCATTTCCGTGGATTATTAGTCAGACTTGTTATGTAACAGTTGACACCATTCAACTTTAATCACATATCTATATGCAATATGCTATTATGATCCATGCAGAACCTGCGACCCGATATACCAAGGTGTTGCCCGAGCGCACTTGCAGCTGTGATGAAGCGTTGTTGGGATGCAAATCCAGACAAAAGACCGGAGATGGACGAGGTTGTGCCGATGTTGGAGAGTATTGACACGACCAAGGGAGGAGGGATGATCCCTAACGACCAGCAGCAGGGTTGCCTCTGCTTCCGAAGGAAACGTGGTCCTTAGACCAATCTAAGATCATTCAAAACTCAAGATTTGTGTCCTGTTTTTTTCTTTTTCTTTTTCTAAATCCAAAAGAAAAAAAATGGAAAGGCTCGTTAGGGCTTTAATGGTTGCTAAAATTTACGTAAAGTATGATTTGGTTCCCATATTCTTCAACTTTTCTTGTTTTGCTCTGTTTGTGAGAGTTTCTTATTAAATGTTAATGGTCACGTATATCATCATCTAATCATATATTTTACATAGTCGATGGTATTACTGTTTTTTTGCCTTAACGGGTAAATCAACTACTCTGGACAGGAACATCCTCGTGCGAGAACCAGTCAGAGATGGTAGCACATACATCAAAGAAGAGAAGGACATGAGTTCCTACTAAATGGTCAAGTAAATCGGCCTTCAAAATATTACATAAACCTAATGAAAAAATTGGAAAAAATAACTTTAGAGAGGTGAACTATGATATGTCTCAAATGCCGACCATACTTTTTTTGATTAAAATCCACGTAGTCAATCTCAAACACAAGTCCAACTGTGTTCCGTGATGATAAACATATCATTCCCCATAGAAGGACCATTAGGTCGGAAACAACTTCCCTTTCAAACCCATTTAAAGAGATTGGTTAGACTCATGTGGAAAGAGCAGAAGAGGAGCATGTATGCTATGTTGGTGTCGCATTAGGATGCTATGTTTCGGAGTCCAGGTTTGGTTCTAAATATGTACATTTTTCTGGAGCCAAGCTTCCCAATCATCCTTAGCTAGTTGAAGAATCGCAAGTGGTACTGTTGTAGGCTTCCTAATCATCCTTCACTAGATTATCGTTATGATGTCTCTCGTACTATTGTTTTTTTAGAAATGTGCTCGTGGTGGTTTGTCTCTATCTATCTATGCACGGGATTACTTGATTCGCTATGTATTTATGCGGTTACATATTTCCCCTTTTGATATGCTCAAATTAATACCCTATGATGATACTAAAGCAGTTGCTGCAGTAAGGTTAGGGGTCGAACACAAGAACTCAAGAAAACTCACACAGTAGATAAAAGATGCAGATTGTGCTAAGCTAACAGTGAATGACGAGAAAACAAATGATCAAATTGAACTTAAGTCGATTTATATGAGGGGAAACTAGGCTCAGGGAAATTCTCAGGAAATCAATGATTGATAACAATTAATCAATTAAGGTTCAATTCAATTAAGCGCCGTTCTTGAACTCAAACACGAAAGTATAGTTAACCAACTGTCGTTGCGAAAACTAATTAAGTCTAAAGTCTAAAATTCCAAATCTCTTTGCAAATCCTACACAGTAAACCAGCAATCAATTCAAGTTTGATATGTTCACAATTCGATTAAACCAAATCTCTTTGCAGATA